>PVLA01004141.1:175839-186553 GCA_004027455.1 Hydrochoerus hydrochaeris | reverse complement strand
ATAGCACAGTTCTGTGTGGACAGTGGACTTAGCAGGGAGGGAAGATCCACTGTGGGATGTGAATAGCACCAACGAATAGGATCATAGTTTGAATGGAATAAAAAACCAAAGAAGGAAGTCTCACTTCTGTTTCTTTGGAGGAGCTGTGGTCTCCACCATTCCCTTGGATGTAGGTTTCCAGGCTTCCACTTCAGATCTTCTAGCTGTGACGCCCTTTTCCGTCCATGCCGCGTCCTAGTCCATCCACGCCTTGTGACAAGGTCCATGGGTGGAGCAGAGCCCTTCAAGGAGTCGCTTCTCCAGGAAAAGGATACCGCATGTGGGAATTGGGTGCGGGAATCTTGGAATGTTTTGTACTGATAATTGTAATTTGTTTAATTCCCATACATACATTTCCATGTAATACTCAATATGAAATCGAAAATAGAAACTCCAGAGGAGTTACTAGAATCCCTCTAGATAACCTCTTTGTGAAAGCTAATTGTGAAATTTTACCTTCTGTGTGTAGTATGAGAGAGTTTATACAAAAGCTTCAAATGAAAGAGCTCATGGAGGAGGATTTACAAAATTCCCGTGAGACAACTACCCTTGATCCAGGGAAGTTTCTCTATCAGAAATTACAAACTAAAGCCCCCAAGAAACCTTTTACCTCAAGTGCCTGACCCCCCTCTGCCTTACACAGGGATTTATGATAGGCATGGGCAAAGAATAGTTAATATCAAAAGAAAATGGGCCAAATGTAATCAATTAAATTTCATGGAAAGATTAACTAGGAATGGGCCACCCTATTGTATTAGATCAACAGAGGATAAAAAACATTACTTTAACTATGTTAAAAAGAAAGACAGAAAAATCTGGCCAACAAACAAAAGAATCAATATAAATAGAACAAGAAGTATTGGGGCTAGGGTATAGCATGTTTGCTTTTGCAAGCTAATTAAGTAACAAGATTAAAGTTTAACAAAGGTGAAAAAAGTTAATTAACACATATTGTTTAAGATTATCCCTGCCTGGCCCTAAGCCTGGGACGCTTCCTGCTTGGGGCTTAAGTTACTGCCAAAAGTTAGCAAATATATACTCCGGCTTCTAAAAAATAAAATAGATTCAGATTCACTCACATACTGCTGTGTAGTGTCTTCTGTCTCTCACTCGCTGACTCCCTGACCACCTTTGGGACCCCTGAGCCCTGCCGCAGCTGGACTCTGGCATCTAGCCTCCAATGCAGGCACACACACATGTTTAATGTATTTTTAAATCACTACTCTGGTGAATTCTAACTAGTACCCTCGAAAACCAGACAAAAAAAAAGAAATCCCACAAACAACAAAATGCCAGTGGTTAGTCCTCATTTATCATCAATGGTATTAAATATACATGTAGAATTCTCCAATGAAAATGCATTATACTCACTGAATGAAAAAATAACAAGACACCTATATGCTACCTACAAGAAGATCAGTTCACCTATAAGATCTTGCATAAGCTTAAAGGGAAGGGATAGAAAAAACAATCCACACAAATCAGAGCTAAAAGACAGCAGCAGTAGCTTTACTTATATCCATCTGTATTGGTTAGGGTTCATTAGTAGAACAGATTTAATTTGAAAAAATCATTGTAAAGGATTTATTAATTAGCCTTACAATAGCTGTGCAGAACCCTGGTTAGAAGAATGCAAAATGGCCACCTGTGCACTGAGGAGCAGGAGGATTCTGTGGAAAGTCCATGGCCTGGAGCTTCTGCAGAGTGGGGTGCAATTCCATGTCAGAAAGCTTAAGGTCTGCATTGGAAGGATGAAGGAACTGGAGATGAATGTTCAAAACTATGCAAAGATGAGAGCTTCTCGTAAGAGGCAAAGGGAAGTCTTCTTTCTTTTTTTCTTTTCTCATTCCATCCAGTGTGTGAGCCTACAACCTAGCTGGGTCTTTCCTTTCCAGTGCGCAGGCTACAAGATGGTCTTCCACAGACATGCTCAGAGCTGTGCTCTCCTGACCCCACAAACATTTCTTAATCCATTCAGGTTGGTATAATACAGTTGATGGTCATACCTTCAAAATAGATCCTAACTCTAAAACTGTAAAAGTAGGTAGGTAAAGAAGGACAATGTATGATGATAAAGGGGTCATTTCAGCAAGAGAGTATAGCAGTTGTAGTATACATGCACCTAAAAAATAAAGCAAATGCAACAGGCCTACAGGGAGAGATGCATAATACGATAATAGTAGAGGATTTTAACACAACTCTTTCAAGCAGTGGACAGTGGACAGACCACCTGACATGAAGTGTTCCACTGCAGGATGGCTGAGCTCATGCTGAACCTCCCCATTCAAATCCCTAGAAATAATTTAAAATAGAAACAAATCTTTAATTCCACTAGAAAACAAGACAGAGTCCTTTGCTGGATCACAAATCCTCTCAGTGAGGACAAAAAACAGAATGCTAGAGTCAAGCCAAAGAAAGACACCACTGATCAAAATATTCATGACGTAAGACTCCTGTAAAATGTGGAATCAGCTCCAAGAAACCCGGACCTGCACCCGGGTACAGGGATACAGAGGTATGGGTACAGGATGGACACCCTCAGACAATCCACCGCAGGATGATTAGTCAGGGTCCAGAGAAGGAAGACAGAGATCAGGCCCTGAACATGAGACCACTGATGCATAATGTGAGCAGCAAAACTGATTTGGGTTACTTGGAGTAACTTACTGCAAGAAGCAGGATGTGCATAGAATAAGGAAAATGATATGATTAATATTAAATTACAACTTGGTTTATTTTTGGAAAAGGCTGTAAAATAATCTAAAGCACTTACAATAGGCAAGTCCTCAAATGCATAATTAAAAGTAGGAGTGACAGACAGAAAGCTGAGTTCCACTATCTTCATGAACACATATATGGCAGCCAGTTCCACTCTTGCTATAACTGGTTATGGGTCTGACCAGTGCACGAAAGACCCTTCATCAGAAAAGGTGGGCTCTAGCAGTGATTTGATAACTTGTGTAGCACAATGGTCAGGTGATGTGGTAAATGATAAGGCCTCCCTTCCCCTCCCTGAAAGAGGAAGAGGCCCAAAACTCAGAAAGTACAAGCTTGTTCTGCCCCAGTGGAGACAAACAATAATCAAAAATAACAGAGGCAAAACCGAAAACTTCCAACTGACAGCAGGCCCAGAGCCCAGCAAGGAGACCCACCAGCCAATCAAAAGAAGACACATCTGCCTGACCCCCTTCCTTCCACCAAGCCCTCTTACAACCCATAAAAGATGCTTCTTCTGCCCCACCGGTGCCTGGCACTGGTCTGCTGAGTAAAGTGTCTCTTCTGCTTCCTTTGATTAAAACCCCTCATGTGACCTCGAAGTGTGTGTTCTGGCTCTTGGTGAAGGGTTTGGCCATTTTATTATCTCTCATAAATCTGTAACTAACACATCATTCGAATATTCAAAACATAATATCCACATTTCGGGAAAGGAGAAACTATAGAGCTAGTAACCAGAACAATGGTTGCCAGAGGTCTGGGGAGGGCAGAGAAGAAAGGAGGGGTGTCTAAGTAGAGCAGAGAGGGTTTCTAGGGCAGTGTGTGCACTCTGTCATAATGGTGGATGTGTGGAATTAGGCATTTGTCCAAACCCATAAATATCCACCTCCAAGACTGAAGCTTAGGGGCTGGGGATTTAGCTCAGTGACATAAGCACCTGCCCAAAACCCAAACAAACAAACAAAAACAAAAAAACCCCACTGAAGCCTATCAGGGCTTCGGGTATAATGTGGATGCAGGGACCATGACAAATGCCCCACTCAGTTGTGACAAGGAAGGCTTGCAAGTGCAATACATGGGAAATCTCTGTACCTTCCTCTTAATTTCCTGTGACCTTCTTTAAAAAAAATCTTTTAAAACTCTTTAATTAAAACAGTGTGACCAGTGGAACCAAACATAAAGTTTGGAAACAGATACAAGCGTATATATGTTATGAAATAAAGGTAGAATATTTTATTATTAGTGAGATGAGAGTTTTAAATAAACAGAATTGAAACAACTGAAAAGCGCCTTGAAAATGAATTGAAATTGAATTAATATGTGCCATACAGCATGAACTATGCCAGTGGGCCAGTAATCTATGTGTACAACAAGCAGCCATGAAACTATTAGAAGGAAATTGGAAGGTCTGGGGAAGCCTTATACTCTCTCTCTCTCTTTCTCTCTCTTTTCTCTCTCTCTTTCTCTCTCTGTTTGTCTCTGACTCTCTCTATCTCTGTCTCTGTGTGTGTGTGAGTGTGTGTGTTCCATGTGCTTACTTTAACACACACAAAAAGAAAATACCAGAAGGGTGAACCTAAAAGTAATAAACATATGATGAAAACTAATGGAGACGATAGGAAAAGATGTAATCCAAGACTCCCTCTACATTTGACTGTTCCAAATTTAAAATTTAATTTAAAAAAAACCACGGAGATAAGGAGAACACGATGCTACTGTCTTTCAGGGAGTAGAAAACAGTTATACTGCTGAGCACTCTGAACGTCTTGGCAGCTTCTACAACCATGAAACATCTAGTTTAAGACTAAACCAAAGCAAAGATGAGAATGTAGAGATTACAATAACAGAGGAGATAGCAATCAGCAATTTCAAGTTTCTTAAACAGAATTTCCCAATTTGAAAAATGGGCTACCAGTTGGACCTATCACATGTGTCTGTGTTCCTAGTACTCCGGGAGGCTAAAGCAGGAGGATTAAAAGTTCAAGCCCAGGTTGGGCAATTTAGCAAGACCAGGTCTCAAAATAAACTAGGCTAGGGATGTTGCTCAGTGCCAAGGCCCAGTGTTCAATCATTACTATCTCCCCCATCCATCTAAAAAAAAAATTCTGGTTAGAATTCTTCCCACCTCCAGCATGACTGCCCCATGACTCACCTATGTGAAAAAAGGAGAGGAAGAAAGAAAAAGGGAAGGAGAAGAAGAGAGAAAAACACAGGATAGATGCAAGAATGTGAAGATGATAGCAATGGTAGGACCTTGGACCATTTAGTTAAAACAAAAGGATTCCAGTTTCTAAGAGATGTCCAGTAGTACATGGGTAATGCCCAAAGCTGCAGAGACAGGTCAGAGACCAAAGGCTAAAAACTTGAACTTATGGGTATAGCTGAGGTATTATAATAAAAGCATAGTTAGTATAAACACAAGAAGATTAGAATCAAAGAAAGATCTGAAAATGAAGAAGCTAGGAAAAAATGGTGGTCTAGAGATGTGGGGAAGGCCGAAGACAAAGTGCTAAAGGATGCAAATATGTAAAATTAGAATAATACTTGGGACATACTCTTTTGACATCTGGTGACTATTTGGTGAAGCATTTTTAAATAAGGTGGATGGATATCAAACTCCAGTGAAAAGTAAATGAAACACGAGAAAAAGACAAGAAGCAGTACATACTATTTATGTTTCTTTTCTTTTCTTTTCTTTTCTTTTCTTTCTTTCTTTCTTTCTTTCTTTCTTTCTTTCTTTCTTTCTTTCTTTTTGAGAAATTTGACTGTGCACAGAGGATGAAGTGTATGGTGGTAGTCCAAAGCACAAACACACAATGTGTTTTTTTTATTTCTAATATGAGAAATATTAAACATGTTTGAGGTAGAAGGATCCAAAGGAGAGGACAAATACAGAGGTAAAGTTAACTCATGAAGCCAAATCCTGGGAAAAAGGATGTTGATTTCTTTCCTAAAACGATAGGAGCAGAATTAAAATAATTCCACAGAAGGAGGCACCTAGCCAGGCCTCCCTAGAGGAGAAAAGAGGAAAGTCTCAAAATGCTAGTGTTTCAGATTAAAGATTTCCTTTCATTACCACATGCTCTGAGACCTTGCAAACTCATCCCTATGTCATCTTTATTCCATTCATGTTCAGCACATTTGTTATGGCTTCTAATAAGATGTACCCAAAAACCTTATGTAGATGTAGGTGGGACTTTTCAGAGGTGGCTTGATCTATGCTGTGTGATGCTGGGATTAGGGGTGTGACGCTAGGTTTAAGGATGTGAGATTGCTAAACTAGTCCACTGATTGGCTTAGCATAGTTTTGGTTATGGATTATGGAAAGACACCCTGGATGTGGGTGGCACCACCAAAAATGTGAGTATCCTGGAAGGGATAAAAGGGAGAGGCAGACTGCTGCTGTCCCATTTTGCTGCTTTTTGCCCACTCTTACCACACCATGAACTGATTCTCTTCTGTGATGCTTCTCTGACATGACACTGTCTTGGAGTCAGCCAACTATGAACTGAAACCTTTGCAAACTGTGAGGTAAATACCCCTTTCCTCCTCTGATTTGTGAGTGTCAGGTATTTTATGCCAGAAACAAGAAAAGTAACTACTGTAGATTTTGGCACCAGGAGTGGGGCTGTTGCTGTGACACTACGTGGTCATGTGTCTGAGGAACCTTTAAAACTGGCTTGTGGAAAACAAATTGGAAAGGTTTGAGCAAGCAGCCCTAGAATGCTATAACCTGAACTTGATTGGAGATTGTGGTTAGGGCTCTGAAAATCAGAATGCTGATGGAAATGCTGATAGAAATGCTGCCAGTAAAGACCAAGCTCAAGGGTTTTAGATAGGAACAAGGACTGTATTGGCTGTTGGACTCCAGAAAGTGTGTGTTATGCTTTGGTTAAAAAAAATGCTCTTGTCCAGGATATTTTTTTTTTTTGGCAGAGACTGAGTTGAGGCTTGGTAGATTAATTAATCTGGTAGAAAAAGTTTCAAGACAGCCTAATGTTGAGGCAGTGGCATGGCTATTATTGAGGGCCTTCAGCTAGATCTATGTTGATAATCAAGAACAAAAGGTCCTGTAGAACTTTAAAAGTATTGAGTTTATCCAGAAGAAAATCTCCAGTAAAGTTGAGGCCTGTAGAGATGGAAAACAGGAGAAATTGGTTGCTGAAAAGACTAGGGAAAAAAAGCCAAGTATTTTAGAAGAGAACAATAGAAAAGATGGCCTGAGAACATCACAAGAGCCAGCAGGACTCCATTCTTTGTAGCCTAAAAGTTGCAAAGATGAAGGATTTTGCTTTGAGAAGTGAGCCCCAGAGCACTATGTTCCACAATGGCAGTGGCCTTGGAAAGTTGTTCCTCAGGATTGTTTCATAGGCTCTTGAGCACTACAACCAAGAGAGAAGGAATCCTGGGTAGTACTGCAGCTGGTGACAGAACTTGGTGTTATCCACATGGTAATGGTTTTATGTGCATGCATAATGTAAGAGTTGTGTGGTCAAAGAGGCTTTCACCCAGACTCAGAAGGCCTGAGAGGCTGGGTAGTGTGCCCCTGAGAGAGCAGTGTGTGAAACTGAGTGTGAAGCTGAGTGCAGGGGAGATCCCAAAAGATTGGAGAAGCCAGGAACATGGATCATCTGAGCAAAGCTGCAATAGAGCTGGCTCAAAAGAGAAGCTATGTGAACTACAACCATCTGCAGTGGCAACAGAGCAAAACTCTTTGGCATTCACGTATTGCCAGAGATTACCCTAGATGCTAGACATGGAAAAATGGGATTTGATGTTTGCCCTGTTGGCTTTTGGACTTGCTTTGGTTCCATTCCTTTATATCCCTCTACTTGTAATGGAAATGTTTACCTTGTGCTATTGTATGTTGGAAGTGTTTAACTTTCTTTTCATTTGTATAGGGTCTTGCAGCTAAGAGGTTGCCTTAAGTCTCTGGGGAGACTTTGGCCTTGGACTCTTCAACAATGCTGAAACTGTGAGGACTTTGGCAATTCTTAGAGAGAGAGAGTTTTGCATAAAGGAATGTGCATGAGTCTTTGGGAGGCCAGGAATGGAATGTTATGACATATCTAGATGCATTCTCTAAGGCCTCATGCGCTCAGATGGGGAATTTTGAAGGTGGCTGGTTAGTGTGATGCTGGGAATAAGGGGGTACATGGAGGAAGGCCAAAAGGCTGGTGGCCTGGAAGAGATAAAAGGAAGAGGTAGGCTTGCTTCTGGAGATTCTACTGCTTGTTCCTCACTGCTTTATGCCTGTCATACCATGAACTATTTCTCCTCTGCAATGCCCCTCTACCATCCCTCCCTGCCTTGGCACTAGCCAACTATGTACTGAAACCTTTCACAAACTGTGAAGTAAATACACTTTTCTTCCTTTAATCTGTGTCATGTATTTTGTACCAACAATGAGAAAAGTAAAACTAAAACATCATTGATGTGTCAAAAACCCTCTGACAAGTAGGGATCAAATATACACCTGGATAGCAAGAATTGTTCTTCGAAATTATCCTGTGACACTCAGAACTGGAGTGTCTGTCCTTGTCTTTGTTTACTAGCCTTTCCAGTTCCTCTGGAAGCAAAGCTATAAAGACTTGGAATCTGTTGTAGTCAGGGGTTGTGAGGAGAACAATTAAAATCAGGACACAGAATTTATAATATTATTTTATGGGCTGGGGATTTAGCTCAGTGGCATAAGCACCTGCCTAGCAAGCATGAGGTCATGAGTTTGATCCCCGCTACTGAAAAAAAAAAATTATTTTATGATGGTCACCCAGAGTTAACACAAGAAACTGCAGGAAATCTATCCACAACACCAAAGATACAGAATATTCAACCAAGGGCCTGAATCCAACAACAATGTCTACATGAGTCCAGATGAAGACCCACAGCTCATGACAATATCTCCCACTAGTCCAACTGGAAGTCTAGAGCACACAAGATGAACTTATGCCAGTCTTTTTAATGGATCCATATTGGGAAGGCCCAAAGGTCAGTGGTGGAAGCTAGAAAGTCTATGCTAGCAGGGTGAATGAAGGAGCTGTGCTGGTAGGTTAAGGGCTCTACACTGGAGCTGAGAAGTCACACTCATAATAAAGACCAGGGCTGTCCTGAAAAGCACCACAGCCATCCTCAGCAACATGGAGGCCCTAAACTCCTCTGATGATAAGCACAGTCAAGTACATGTTAGGAAGCCAGCAGGACCAGTTTGTCCTACAGATTAAAGGGCACATGTCTTTCCCTCTGGAAACCAGGAAGCAATGCTCAAGTGTAAGGACCAGAGCTCCTCCAGGAGAACCAGCAGCTCAAAGACAACACTTAAGAAAAAACGCACAATGTCTCAATGCCTCCCTTCTTCTCCATGTCTCTATGCTGGCAACTTTCCTCAGGTGGAACATCTACACTCAGCACCAGAGTGAATTAATTCTGCTGGCATTAAGTTGACCACCAGTTTTTAATCTATAACAGAATCAGATGCTGGTTTTGAACAGCAGATTGGCTCGCTGGACGATTTTATGAGCACAGAGAAGCACTGCTCCTTAGTGAATAGAGTGGGGAATAGCCACCTCTTGGTCCTGGGGATGCTATCATTGTGCTTTTCAAAACAGTGAGCTGGAACCTGAAATAGCAGCACTTTCATAATGCCTTCTAATAAGTAGACACAGCCATCAATGTTTTGAAAAACCCCACAGTGTGATTATTATCTCACACAATAGTACTTTAAAAAGTTAACTACATAGTTGCAATTTTTTTATCTTTAAAAGGGCTGCTGTTTCAAATGTGTTGATGTCTACTGTGGTAATAAGTGTTGGTCAACAGAAATCTATCAAACATATTTTTTAAAAATATGATTGATTGCCTTTCAAGGTGCATGCATCCATGATTGAGTAACTACCTTTTTTTTTTTTTTTTAAAAAGAGATTGATCATTTTGAGAGCAATTCTTTGGGTACTTTTCCATAAGTACATGATTTTAATTGCTGGAGAAGTTAAAATTGTCACGTGTGCATATTTTTAAACTTGGAAATGTAAATTTCTAACCTTCATAAAGATACTCCAAATGGTTAATGCTTGGTGAGCTTCAAACTTAAAATTTTAAACCAAAAAATTTATAAATAGCATTGATTTGCATGAACGACTAGTTTTCAAGAGAATAAACAGATTTTACTTAGAGTTAAGCAGTACGTATGTTGAAAATCAAGAGTCAAGTTTAGTAGAGAAAATCAATGCTATTACTAATGCATTTTAATCAGCTATGGGGAGAAGCCTTTGTCCCAAGATAGTTATGAGTTCAAATTTAAAATCTAAAATAAGGTTTTAAAAATGACTACGTTAAAACATTAAAGTAAGACAACAAGCACATTTCATCACATTGCCTTCACTACATTCTAAAATAACTGTGGTACAAACGTGTATTTCTAATAAAAAGGTTTTCTTTACACATCCTTTTACATTTCTGGTTAGATTTTCCTGATGCTTATGCTATATTTACTTAGCACCTTATCACACAGATGTCTGTCAAACACCCTTGATGACTAGTAGCCCACATAGTTTGAGATTCCTCTGACTTTAGCAACTTTAAATGTGCTGTTGCTTCATTTTCAAGGTTAAGCTCCAATTGCTCAGCAAACACAGCTACTGCACATAGGAACTCGGGAAAACAAGTCAATCCCTCCAGTTCCCTACTCGGGGGAAGCCTTGCACCACCTCCTCAGAGGACCAGGCGCTACTCCCACTCCAGGCCCAGCCTCCTGCCCAGGTCACCGCCTGCGTCCAGCACAGGACTGGCCCGCGGGGCTGGGCGCCTCTCTGGGCTTCCGAGTCAGAGCCTGCACAGCCCGGCGGATCCCAAGGTCGTGACTCAACCGCCGGAAGCCTGGCCCCAGATCCAGGCGGAGGAAGCGTCCCCGAAGCAGCAGTGCAGAGGCAGCAGCCCAAGTCGCCGCAGCAAAGCGCAGGTACCC
>PVLA01004141.1:0-175739 GCA_004027455.1 Hydrochoerus hydrochaeris | reverse complement strand
GGAAGGAGACCCGCAGCTTGGCCTGGGTTTTTTGTAGGGCCCTGGGCAAGTCCCTGGAGGGTGCTGGGCCAATGCTACCTCCAACACAAACTCCTGTTCCTTAGGTTATAACTCCCCTTCCGGCCTCCTTCCCTCCATTCCTTTTGTCCTCCCTCTCCTTGTCTCCGCCCTTCTTTTCTTTTCTTTTCTTTTCTTTTCTTTACATCTTTCAACTTTTCTTCTTCATTGCTTTCTTTCAGCTTGAAAAAACACGTTTTAACTCCTCAGGCTCTAGATGCAGTGGTTTCTCTCTTCCCAGCTGCTCATCAGCCCTTGATCCCTCTCCCACTCCTGTGCTGAGGGTCCCCAGGCTAGACTGCCTCTGTCCCCTGTGTCTGGCCTGCAGGATGGTGCCCTCTTCCAGGACCTCAAGGCACCTTCCCATTCTCCCAGCACTCCCCTGACTGCTGGTTCACAGTCTCTTTCCCTTCCTTTTATTACTTCCAGATACTGGAAATTCCCCAGAATTAAGTGAGTTTCTCCTCCCTGTTCCTCTGGTGTGCGTATGTTCTGGGTAATTCCATGTAGTCATGTAGAATGGCCTAGAATCAGGATACTGGTGACTTCCACCCGCTTGCTCTAGAACAGCCTCTCATCTTCCGCCCCACCTGTATTTCCAAAAGTCCCTTGACTGTCGACAGGTTCATTCGGTATGGTACACATTTTAGATGGAATGAATCACCTTCCCCGTTCCAAGCTGGCTCCTCATAGACACTTCCTGCAGTTCATGACCCACACCAAGTACCGGTTTAGCTAGGAGCCTTGGGACCATCCTTGCCTCTCCTGCTCCTCCCTTTTCCTAGCTATCAGTCTGCCTGGAAATTCCTCCTCTTCAGTGTGCTGCTGCCTAGGCATCAGTAGTCACTGGTCTATGGTACTGGGTCTGTGAGCAGGTTTCCCTGCCTTGTTCTACAGCAAACAGTGAACCATGTCATTTTCCTAAAATCAACACATTATATTTATTTCAAAACCACAAACAGAGCTGGGCATCAGGGGATATACCTGTCATCCCAGCACTTGGGAGGCTGAGGCAGGAGGATCAATCACTACAAGTTCAAGACGAGTTTGGGTTATACAGTGAGTTCTAGGCCAGCCTGAACTACATAGCAGGACCCTGACTGGAAACCTACCAGATCCTACCTCTCCTGGACAGGCCCTGCCCTTCCAGCCAATATATGGCTTTCCAGACCATAACTTAAGTTCAAACTCCTAAATTAAGCATCAGAAGTTCATTTTTTTTCTCATCCCTGTCAGTCTCACAAGAAAATGCTCCTCATTTCTTTGCTCCTGCAAATCCTTGAGCCTAAAACTCCCCCTTCTTACCACCTACAGAATGTCTGTCTAATCTTTCAGGGTCAGGAAGTCTTTCCAAGAAAGTCTGTGACCACCACAGAGCTTTCTTTGTTTTGTTTGAAGTTTCATAGCCCTTGGTAACTTACCCTGTTGGAGAGCACTTGAGTGGCTTGAGCCTTAAAATGAAAACTTTTCTGACTGGAGTTCACATGCATTTGTCCCCTAGCATGTGAACTCCAGTGAGAAAAATTTTCAATTTCTTCTCTCAAAACACATAAGTTGTACATAAAAACTCTTTGAACATATTCACCATTGGATGTTTGCATGAGGTGGGGGTGAGAAGCATGGGGTTCACAGGTATTTTAGGCTCCCAGGAAAAGAAAGGTGACATACACTTAGAAGCACAAGACTTGCTTTGGAGACTGAATCCATGACATTTCCTCGAGCCCTGTGGACAATGTTTGCCCTTGTCTCTTTAACTAGGAAAGGAAAACTAGCTTACCGCAAATTCATTTAATTGGCTGGATATAAAACTTTCCTGTATTTGATTAGAATCTAATGTGGTGCTTCTGTCTAAAAGTATTATTTTATATTTTTAGATGTATTGGGAAATTTCCATTTTGTTTAAATTTCTCAAAAACTTTGAACACCAATTCCTTTTTGGATGTATCCAGCAAGGTTCATTTTGTTTACTGCCTCCTTCTCAAAAGCATTAGTATATAAATGAGTTTGGAGCCCCAAGAAAACAGGGGCTTGTGTCATGTCGTAGTTATGGTTGTCATGTCCTGGAGGAGCACTGGTGTGTGTGTGTGTGTGTGTGTGCCAGTGTGTGCTGTTGCTGTCGGACAGAGGTGAATGGGAAATATAATGCCATTGGCCAGTACCTGGATGTTAACGAGGAATCAGGTGAAGGAATGAGAAAAGGAATGAGAAAAGGAAGAGGAAGGATAGAAGAAACCAGAGATAGGAGTTTGCAATTCAGAGGAATTAAAACAATGCAATTCTTTAGTTCATTGTTTTTGCAAGTGCAGACAAGGTGATGAAACACATGCATGCAAATGCATATATATACACTCACAGTCTCCAGCTCAAGTTCATGACTGCTTCACTTTGAGTCCCCTATGCTAAGGTAGGATCAGAGCCGAATTTACTTGTGTCTGTATCATATCCAGTTTATCTAATTCTCTCTTTCTTTGAGTTTCTTCCTTGCCAACTTCTAGAGACCCAAATTTTATAAAGTTGGAATATTAGTTTTTGACTTGGACTTTCTGAAATTGATGTAGGGCATATGACATAGGGATGATATAGCACCTCCAAATAATATAAGGGAAATATTACAACTCAACCTTCTAGGTGTTCAATATGCTGAATTCATGTTCTCTAAAACTGAGGAATGAATTCTAGGAATAATGAAGATTAAAAGTAGGAAGTATTTATTGAGAGAAAGAAAGCTTCTGTCTAAGGGACCCAAGGGAGTCCTGAATGGGTAGTTCTGGGAAACCCACTTCTTATGGGAGTTATATAGAGTAAAACTATGAGATGATGTGGGTATAAGGTGGAGAAAACTATAGTTAACTAATGAGACTATGCATGTAGTCACTTAGGTAACATTGATCCAATGGAAAATCACAAGGTATTAGGTGGGACAAAATTTTGGTCAACCATTAAGAGTCTAGTCCCTTAGGTAATATTGATTAAATGGGGATAGAATGGGGAAGCAAGTCATGTAGCAAGTGTACAAGGAATGAACAAAGAATTTCTGGGAAGAAATAGGTTAGGGAGGTTTTGATTCTCCACCCTAATTGCAGGATATCAATTACTGCTGTTCATCCCTATGGGAAGTATGTGGGTGTAGTCATTTCTTTTTGTCTTGAAGCTTTTGTCAAATGCTCCTCTAGCCACAGTTATTTTCTGCACTGACAAATCCTGGGGCCCAGCCCTGCCTGGCTGCTCATAATATTTCTAAATAGCTTATCTATCTATAATAAAAGGTCACAAGTATTGGTGTAGGGTTAGAAGACTTGCCCAGGGGAGAAAACACTGGTCTTCCAGCTTCTGCAGTACATGTTGTGATGTGGGGACAGTGGGAATTTTGACATTTTGTTATGCAATAAGTGATCTATTAATTATAGAATACTGTTTTACAAAGTATACCACCATTGCATTTTCTTGGTTGAAAATGTAACACATTATTTTGAAATTTTAAGAAATTTTTGTTGGTTTGGACTGCTGATTTATAATTAGAGCACTGCTTTTCTATGCTCTAAACTGTAATTGGTTAAAAAAAAAAAAAACCAGAGCTATCCCCTTTTTAGAAAGTACCCTAGGAGAGAACTTGTAAGCAGACCATTTAGCGCTGTGGTTGACACAGTTGCTCTTCCTGGTTCCATGTGCTCAGCTCCTCCTTTTCCTGTGCCTGAGAGATGAGTAAGACCTTCAAGGCCTCCCCTAAAGGAACATGATCTCAGAGCTGCTGTGTGAGGCACTTTATAGTCCACTGGGAAACTGGAGGAAAAATCATGATCATAAGATCATAAAATGATACATGTGTTTATAGAAACGAACAAGGACATGATGATTCTTATTTCTAGATGTAGTTTGTGGTAGTTTTGGCTTATTTGCTGATTTTCTAACCTGAAGCATATTTTTCCATTTGGTTTCAAAGCTTTTGAGTTAAAAATATACATGCATGTGAAAAAATGATGGCTTAATAGAAAAAATAGTTAATTAGGATCATGAAGATATGTGTAATGCTTTGTCTTTTTATTTTCCAAAACATTGTTAACCGTAAGAGCAAAGATGTTCAGCAAAATTAACATTTTATGGGACAATAGCCCACATATCTATGGGATTTAGTAGAAATTTAGATGAAATAGTGCAAGACATAATAATTCACTAAAATGTTAGTAATTATAAGTAACCCACAGTGACTTTTTATCACCTGGAGGAAGGTACCTCCCTAGTCTTCCACAGAAACTGGTTGATAGGGAAACACAGTCCTGGAAAGTGAAAGTAGGAAGAGATTTTGTTTTAAAAAACAAGATTTATATCTCAAAGGGAGAAAACTTGAACTAACATTTACAAGATTTCCTTTTTTTTTTTTTTTTAAGTAATGTTTTAAGAAAGGGGAGGCTAAGGCCCAGAGGCAGGGAATAACCTGTTTAGTTTGCTTAGTCAAATTTCAAATTTAGCCATATTACTATTTAGTCAAGCTTAAGGAAACACTAAGGTCCTCCTGGCCAAGACAGATTCAAAATCAGTGCCTTGGCATAAGTGCCTGGTTGGCAGGTGCAAGGTCTTGAGTTCAATTCCCAAAATCTGTGCCTCTGATTCAAAGTGTTCACCTGATAACTCAGGATTTGGGCTTAATATTTTATGTAATATGTGTGTGTGTACATCTATATTTAAATGCATATATGTATATATTTATATAAAAGACTCTGCAGTTCCTACCACCCAGTTTCAGCAACTCTTGCTGAAAATAGTATATCATTTTTGCAGCTACCATGATTCAAAGCAAACTTTATCTTCCTAGCAGCCCATATCTAGATCAGACTGTGCCACATACATTCTCCAAAATCTGGTTCAATCTCTCCAGCCATTTTCATGTGAAATGATGATAAAAAATGCAATTTTTATTGATAAGGGGTTATGTATGCCTCTTAAAACAGAGAAGCCAAAGGGAACCAACAACAATAGGGAGATTTTGTTCAATGATTAACAATTCAGGCTCTGAAGTTGAATTGTGGGTTATCGTTATTAATGACTTCTTGAGAACTCTGAAAGTAGCTACCACACCCTGATTAGGTTCCTCATTCTCATGTGAGGGAAGGAGTGTACTGATCTCATGTTATTATTAGGGTAAAATGAGATGAGTTATGAGAAACACTAAGAACACTTTCTTACAAGAAGCCAAGTTGGCCCCTGTTATACTGAGAGAGGGGCTAAGCCAGTACTGGACAGTGTCTGGCCTCTTGTTTTGGAGAGTGTTACTAGTTATAGACTACTGTTTGGCTATTTTGTGAGAAAAAAAAATGTTTAAGCTTCCCACAAATTTAGCAGCTGCAAACAACACAATTTGTTATCTTACAGTTCTGGAGGTCATAAATTCCAAACATGATGGCAGAGATAATTAGGGCAGCGGTGACAAACCTATGGCATGTGTGCCACAGTGGTCTGTTTGTCTCATTGAAAGCTCTAAAAGGTTCATTGTATGTTCGTCAGTGCGTAATCTGTTTCTTTTCCTTTCTCAGCTTCTAGAAGCAGCCGGTCCTTGATCAGTGTGGCCTCCCATCACTCTGACCTCAGCTTCTGTCTTCATAACTTTTTACACTTGGACCACCCTCCTGCCTTCCTCTCGTAAGAACCTTTCTGATTCCCTTAACCTTATCTGGATGGTTCAGGACGATGCCCATATCCAAAATTCTTGATTCAGTCACACTTACAGAATCGCCATTGTAATTAAGAAGACTCAGTCACAGGGCTCAGTGGCTGGGAGGGTATATTTTTGGGACACAGTCATCTCACCTACCATACTTGGTGTCTGCTGTGGGCTAATGACTGTGTGACTGCACAAGAGTTTGTTGATATGTTTCTCTATTGTACCTTCCATCCAGACCTTACCAGATGGATGATCTCTGTGAAGGAAATGGCACTTTTGCCATCAGCTTATTCAAAATGTTGAATGAAGAAGACAGCTCACAAAACATGTTCATATGCCCACTGAGCATCTCCTCCTCCCTGGCTATGGTCTTCCTGGGGGCAAAAGGAAACACTGCGGCCCAGATGTCCCAGGTATGCACACCTATCCCGCCCACAAAAAAAGAAAACAAAGGCAGGTTTCTCTTTTGCTTCCATAGAGCTGGTCTTTCTATACTGACTTTCTAGCTGGTGACAGCTAGAGTGCCCATAGGTTAGGAAGAGGCCACTCTGACAATGTTGACATGGGCAGAAAGGTGAATTGTGCAATACAGATCATCTCCTCTAATGTTTATGGGGGAAATTAGGCCATAAAGTTATTCCTTCTAGGTAAAATTATCAAACCTTTTGGTGAAATCATACCTTTGATAAATAAACTATAATTCTGTGCCACACAAAAGCCAAGAATTTTAATCTTGTATTTTAAACTTTTCTAACATTATGTTTTAAATGGAAGTGCAGAAGTGAAAATAAACTTTTTAAGTGGTTATTTTAGTGTACAATTATGCATATGTAGATGAGAAAATGTGACATAAATGTGAACTTAGATTTCCTGGGGTTATTTAGAATAAATCTATAATTTGGCTCATTTTAAATGTTTCTGTTTCAGTCTATTTCCTTATCTTCAGATGAAGTAGTAGGTAATACTTCAGGACATTTCTTTGACCATCTGGTAAATGGATTCCAGAAAATTGCCATATAGACATCTTTTTGCTGCTGGCATCAAACATATATGGATAAAACTTATGTGGATAAAACAGGTAGAATATCCAGGGCCCCAGTTGTGGTCTCCTGTGGTTGTTTCAGCTTACTGGAGGAAGGAAGCTTCCAATTGGTGTGATGGGGAGGCACAGGAAAAAACCTTATTTCTCACTTTAATCTGATGTGCAACCATAATCTGGTCTGAACAATTATGAAATTACAGACAAAATGATTTTTAAAATTTCTGTTCCTTGTTACACTCCATGGGTCATATTAGATTCAGCCCTACTACCTGTTTTTCTGTTCCACCTCCCACCTAAATCATTGCAGGCTGCCTTCCTGATATGGACAAATCTTCTAGACCACTGTTTCCCACTTAGGTGCCCCTAGGGGTGGTTCAGTATTTGGTAAAGCTAGAGTTTTCGCTCTCGTAACTGAGAGGTGGTGCTGACCTCTAGTGGGGAGAGACCAGAAATTCTGCAAAACTTCCTGCAGAGAACAGGACCATTCGGATCACAAGGAACTGTCAGATCTAAAGCGTTCCTAGTGCCAAGGGTGAAGAACCCTATGCTTTTTTCTTTTTTTCTTTCTCTTTTAGCTTTGATAATAGCCATTATTTCTGATTGTATTTATTGTGCATTAAAAATGTATATCATAAAAAAGATGTTGCTTGGAATGCTCCCAAGGTGAGGAAAGCATTGCAAAAAAATAAAAAGGGGGGCTGGGGATTTAGCTCAGTGGCTTAAGTGCCTGCCTGGCAAGCACGGAGTTGTGAGTTCAATCCCCAGTACCAAAAATAAAATAAAAATAAAAATAATAAGAAAATAAAAAGGACAGTCGAGCCAAACTTCTTTTAAGGCAGAAGCCTATGTGATTTTCATTCTAGGTATTTGTTTGGAAATAGCTCTCTGGGGGAGTATCCTGGCTATGTTTAAAGCGCACACTGTTTTCTATTCCCAGGCACTTCATTTGAACATAGATGGAGATGTGCACAAAAGTTTCCAGTCTCTTCTCACTGACATTAACAGAGCCAGCACTAAGTACCTGCTTAGCATGGCTGGCAGACTCTTTGGAGAAGAAACATGTGATTTTCTCCCAGTAAGTAGCACTCACTCATTGATGAGAAGTTTGAAAATAAGATAAAAACACAATTTGATCTCCTGGAAAATGTGCTTAGAATTATACTTCTGTAATTATAATTTTGACTTTTATGCTTGCTTCTGATTTATGTTCTTTTCCAGTTGTTTCTGGTACATCCCTCTCAGAATCAAAATCAGTATGCCCATCTTCCTGCACCTGGACTGCTTCTCTTGAGCCCCTGTCCCTGAGCACATCATCTAAGTATTACACAGAGTTTCTCCCTATTCCCACCTCTGCCTGTTGGGCTGCTTTCTGCTGTGGCAGCCTTTCCAGGACTCTGACATTTGCTCCTACTTCTGACTCACCGCTGATGTTTGGTTGCAGACTAACTGAGTCTTTCACATTATTATCAGTTGTTCCTAACTGGTCTGCCAAAGTCTTGCCTGGCCCTTCTGTTTACCTCATAAATCCCACCACTGACATTTTTAAAATAAAAATATATTCATATTTCAGCATATAATTTCAAAGTCACCTACTCCACTCCATGGCTACCATAAGTTAGAAAGTGAGATCCCAAGAATTATGCCACAGAATATATAGGGTGATGCTAGTTTGAAATTAATGAAATAATCAGAATAGGTGTGACTTCTTATTGGCTGGATGTTCCAGCGGTTCTCACCTGAGACTCAGATACATACCTGTTCTGACTACTTTTGTATGCTTCCCCTGGAATTTTACTTGGTCTGGGTTTACTGATCACTGGAGATGACTCTAGATCCCAGGAATACCCTGGAAAACCAATGTTCATTTTTTAACATCCACTTAATCTTTGAGTGCAGGTAGTCAGCTTCCACATTTCTTAGTTAATTGGCTTCTTCTTTCCTATGAATCCTCTCTTTGGTAGAAGCTAAAATATCTAAGAACAGGGAATGGGCAGAAGATAGAAGCTAATTGCTTGGAATATCTGAAAACACATTTTTGTGGGATGAAGTATTTGGGTTTTAATGTATGATGTATATGTCTTTCCTGAATTATCCCAACTTACATTTCAACTTCCCTGACACATAAATTCACATGCATACACATGTGTATACACATGCACATGATCACTTGTACACACTTTGTGATCCATACCTATTCCACATTTCCAGAGGAGTTCCTTGTTCCACTTTTTCCAGCCAAACATGGTGTCCCAGATAAAAAAAATGCTATTTTCTTATTGGTTTGTTTATAGATCTTTGGTTTCTTGATAGTTTAATTTTATTGTGGAGACTTTCATTCAATAAATACGTCTCAGACACTATGTTAAAGTAAAAGAGAGTTAGGTTGGTCACCTTGTAAGGAACAGAAAATCAAAGTCAATGAAGAGTTTTACCAGAGACAGTCCTGGGCTATTTTGTGCATGGCTGGTGGCATCCATATAGTTTGTGACCATCTTTGTACATGGACTGTCTTTATCATCAGTCTGAGGGTCACTTTGTCAGACATCATGTCTTTATCCAGTGACTATAATGCATACAGAGTAAGTGGTGCAACATTGAGGGTATTATATGAATGTGTGTGTCTTAAATGGCAGCATGACCTCTGAAAGCATGTATGATAGAAACTTATTAAGAGGAAAGAAAATTGTAGGATCAATTTGATTTTTCTAGCTGTGGGGACCTTTGCCAAATGGGACCAAACTCAGTGTTGTGTTTGTGTTTGTAGGCCTTCAAGGAATCCTGTAAGAAGTTCTATCAGGCAGAGATGGAGGCACTGTCCTTTTCTAAAGATGCTGAAAAGTGCAGGGAACACATCAATGATTGGGTGAAAGAAAAGACTAGAGGTAAGATACGTTAATTTAGGTGGACTTGGCATCGCCATGGGAGCAGAGGCGGGGCGGGAAGGAGATGGACACTCCATGGTGTTGTGTCTCGGGATACTGTGAGCACTAGAACCAGAGGGCTGTTTCTTGGTTTGTTGAGATTTCAAGCCAGCAACAGCATTCTGGTGCTTTTCTTGGGGTTATCAGATCGCAAAGTAGCGATTTTTAAAAATATTAAACTTATTAGGATCTCAAGCACCTTCCCCTATGGACTGTGCTGGAAAATTCCTGATAAATGCTTCTTCTTGTGGCCCTCATTATCTTCTGTCCTGGGGGACCCTGGCTATGCTCTGCGGCAGAAGGGTGTTCATTTACATTGTAGCTGAGGTTTGACAGCAGTACAAGTTGTCCCTTTACCTCGCTGTGTTAGTGTGAACAGCTCACTAGTTTGGTTGCAGCCCTCTTCTCTGACTTCACTGTGGCTGCACTTGTTTTCAAAGTGATCTTTCCTGAATCTACTGCAGATTCTGGGTGTGTTGCTGATCTGGAGGCTGCAGTGTCCCCTATCCATACCACCAGAAATCATTTTTCCAGTCCATGACTTGATTATGGAGAAAAAGAGCCAGGCATGTTGGCACACGCCTGTAATCCCAGAACGTGGGAGGGTGAGGTCAGAGGATCACCATGAATTCGAAACCAGCATGGGCTGATAGTGAGTTCAAGGCCAGCCTGAACTACATAGTGAGACCCTGCCTCAAACCAGACAAACAGACAAGCCAGCAACAAAAACCACCACCACAAAAACAAAACAAAACAAAACAGAACACAAAAAGAAAAGAGGGCATGCTTTTAAACATTCTAAATAACTAACGAGAAATTTAGAGGTTTCTCAAATATAGAGGTATTAGGTCACTTATTTCTTCAGGTGCCAACCTAGCACCAGTGTATTTTATCCACTGTTTAGACACACTCATTGTGCCAGGCAGCAGCTGTGCCCCAATTATACTGACAGCCAGTGACATAATTAGCATGGGAAGGGACCAGCCTTTTACATTTTTACACATCACCTGCCTAGTGTGCTCTCACTCTGCTGTTGACTCAGCTGTACTAAATCACCCGAGAAGTTTCTCCACACCTTGCTTACCCCTTATCTATCACTTCTCTATGCTGCTGATGCCCTTCCTTCTTTTTGGCTGACCATCCACGTTTGCCAAGAATATTAAAATTGGAAGGGACCTTGGGGATCATTGGTTCCTTTTCTTATTGGACAATTCAATTTGGATCCTTCTGTTCCATCTCCCTAATGTCTCTCCCCCCTTCATGCCTTTCAGTTAGTCTGCCTCCTTCTCACCTCCTCACAAGACAAGTCTGCCTCCTTCTCACCTCCCATCTTTAAGGGACTTTTTATCCCTTAAAGCTCTCATCTAGATTTTCTATCTAGATGAGAGCTGTGAATTGTAACAGAGCAGTGATTCTCAAGCAGGCATGGCTTTGTCCTCCAGGTGACATTTTGACAATGCTGAAGACATTTTTGGTTGTCCTAATTGAGAAAAGTCTGACTGGTTACACATCCTACAACACACAGGGCAGACCTATTTTCTTAGCTGTTTGCTACCTATGTGAACTTGACAGAAAAGTAAGGGAAATGTGTTCATCCTGCATTTCTACATCTACAGGTTATGAAGACAAAGCCACAGTTGCCCTACCTCCCTCAGGATCACTGTCTAAGGACAAGTAATAAACTGTCTGTGAAAGAAAGACTCCAGACTGGCTCTTCACCGTACCTAGGCTTTATGTATCAAGCAGATTGTAAAAGAATGCTTATTTTTCCACAAATCACTAAACTTCTTTCCTATTCTTCACAGGTAAGATTTCAGAAGTGTTGAGCCCTGGGATCATCAGTTCACAGACCAAGCTAGTCCTTGTGAATGCTGTGTATTTCAAAGGAAAGTGGAATGAGCAATTTGACAAAAAGTACACAAGGGGAATGCCCTTTAAAACTGGCAAGGTAGGGAATATTTTCTGATGTATTGCTACCTTCTTTAGGTCATTATCTGGAAAAGATGATAAATTGGAAGAACTAAATTACTTCATATTATCTTGAATCTTAATCTTTGCCTGAATGAATTGAATGCTCCTTCCCTGTCTGTCTTTAATTAGAGGGAAGAGGACAGAAACTAAAATAATGTTTGCATTTTATTTTTTCATTTTGGTCAAGTTCATCTCCCACCTCTGATCCACATGATTTGGGTTGGAGGGAAATTTCTTCTAAGTCTTAGAATTATGCTGATATTAAGCTATCACTGTCTGTAGTTACTCAGACACCTTCCTGCAATGTCAGTAGGAACTGTACCTATTTGTTGCCTCAGAATTCAAGAATGTACAATTCTAAAGGGGAAAAAAAGACTGTTGGCAGATGTTAAGGCTAACTTTGAAGACAGTATTTTTCATTCCCTTTAAAATATGATAATGGTTAGGGTCAATAGTTTTAGGTTGGAATTTGACTTCCATCAATTTGATAATAGCACATCATACAAAGAAATTTTTAAATGGCTGACCTTATGCATCTTGTCAAGGTCCTGTCTCTAAGGAAATCAAAGCCATAAAACCAATTAGATACTGGACCCCTTTTCAGAATAAAAGTATAATTTCCTTTGGCTTCTATATCTTTTCTAACCAGATTCTTCAGCCTTAAGGGCTGAATTTTGTTAGTGCTCCTCTTAACTTGGATAAGTAATTTTTAATTATAAGGTCCATGGGAGTCCTTACCTATGAATCTTCTCAAAAAATGAAATAATGTCTTTTAAAAGTAATGCAGGGTTTTATGTCCCTCTGTATTCAGCACACCATTCTCTCTCAGCTGCGTAATACGTGATCTGAGGGAACAATGAGCGTGTGCTACTACTCAGTACTAAGATGTGCTCATGAAGCCTGTATCTAATAGCATAAGTGTTCAGAAATACTATCTTATGCTTCTCTAGGAGTTATGTTAGTCAGATTCTAGTCTTGATTTTAGTGAATTTTAGTAAATTGTGCTCATTTTTCAGCAGTCTAATTTTAACTTCGTGTTTTTATTAGGAGAAAAAAACAGTGCAGATGATGTTCAGACATGCACACTTTAAGATGGGTTACATAGAGGAGGTGAATACCCAGGTCTTGGAGCTGCCCTATGAGGAGAAGGAGCTGAGCATGGTCATTCTGCTTCCTGACGACAACACCGATCTTGCTGTGGTGAGCCCTGGGCACTGAGTCCAAGTGTCTGTAGATTCCAGCTGAACTTACTTCTTTAAATCCATTTACCAGATGGCATTTGAGACATTTTCAGTTATGGATAATTGCAAGTAGTATTGCGTGAGCACTAGGGTATGCTTTTCAGTGAGCATGTGTATGCATTTCTCATGAGTGTCTATATAGAACTGGGTAGATTTTGAGGACACTAAGAAAACAATGTTCCAAAAATATAACAACATTCTTTCTTTTGGAGCGACATCCTAATACATCTTAAAGTCCCGGAAAAAGGATAGGGTGTCGGGTTCTGCCCTAGATCCCCAATCTTCCAAACGAGTGAGTGTATGGCGGAGGTTAAATAAAAAGAGACAATTGTATGATTTTAGGGCTCCAGGAGGATCAAAACCCTTTAGTTGAGCTCATGGCTCCAAGGGCTAAGGCCAAGTCTTCTCTGGATTGGCCTACTTTATTAGGACCATGGATAAAAGGGGAGAAAACTGAGAAAAGCACAGGAAATGAGCAGGACCTCAGGAGTCCCTTTAAGGACTTCTCCAAGTGGTAAATTATGCCAATTTAGGAGAACCATCTTATCTCCAAGATAACATTCATGGTAGGGTTGAGACTTTAGAAGTGAACTTCCTTTAACTGCTGTCTCCATTTACTTACTTAGTGGAGGAGCCAAGGTGTCTTCAGCTGTGGCATTATCTTGCCCTTTGAGGTATCTTTGGCCTCATTGGCTACAACAAACCTCAGCCAAGATCAGTGATTCATAGAGGTTCACTTACTATGAATCAGCTCCTATCGCCAGGCAAGGGACTAGGCCTAGGACAGACTCTCAAATAAACATAGAAAGCCAGTTAGTAAAATTTAAATCCTGCTCAGAGCCACTTGGTAGTGGTCTCCAACATCTCCTCCCTTTTGTTTTGAAATAAAGCGGGATCAGGGACATAAATCCATTGTTTTACTCCTGAGTCAGGTGTCACAAATATAGATATTGTCAGCAGAGTCATTAAGGCAACCAAAAGATTTTCAGGGGTTGGTGGAATTTTTTTTTCTGGTGACAGTGTCTCTAGCCTCATGAATTTTTGCTTGGATGTCACTCCATCAGATCACTCGTTTTTTTTCTTGGTCTCTCGGGGGAGATGGAGGTAGATTTTCTGGCTGATTGGCAGGTCTCCCTGGGCCCAGGTTGGTGCAGCCATTACCTATGGCTGTTCTCAGCATTGGTCCTGTCTTTCATCAAGGCTGCATATTTCTCATGGATCTTTTACCTGTTGAGACACAAGCATAACCTCGCTTCCATATTATTAACTGTATTGATCTTTTGAAGTTTAAATTAAGTACAGAAAATGCAAAACTTGGTTTCTCTGTGGGAAAAATAAGAATGTTAAAAAAGCAATCTTTTAAATCAGTTATGATGAGAGGCCAGTCTGTGGGAACTTTGATTTGGCAGTCCTGGCTGCAGCACCCCTATAGGAAGTAAGCAAGCTTTACAGCTCTTAAATCTTGCAACAACCTCAATTTGCCTGACTTGTTTGGAATAACAAAGACAGGAGTATTCCAAGGGCTGAGCTTTTTAAAAAATGTCTTAGCTGTAATTGCTCTTCAACTAATTTGTGTAATTGAGTCAGCTTCTCCTTTTTAAGGGGCCATTGATCTACCCAAACAAGCTCCTTAGTTTTTAACTGTAAAGGCAGACCTATTTTGAGGGGAGAAGCACCAATGGCTCTTGTCAAAAAACCTGCTGCTGTCCAATTCCTTGCCTGTCGTTTTTAGGTGTAATCTTAACAGGCTCTTTGATTCCCTCTAAGTTTTTTCCTAGTCCTTTGTCCTCCTGATATCCCTTTTAAATCATCATTTTCTTAATTTTAGGATCTGTATCTATTTGCTCAGTTTCCAAATCGGAACTTGTTTGTTCAGCTTTAAAATCAGAATCGCTAGTCAGCACTAATTTCCACTTTTGTAACAAAAATCTTCCCCACAAGTTACTAGAATAGGTGCCACATAAGGTAAAAAGAAACTTCTCTGTTGGTCTGGTCTCTCATAAGGCAAAGGTGATGAGGCACTCTGAGATGTGCTGAAGGGTCCCCAGTCTGATAAGGGAGGTGGTGTGTCCTCTATGTGGCAGGCCATTGTTCTGATACAATCACAGCCACATCTGCACCAGTGTCTATTAGACCTTCAAAGTATTTCCCATTAATTTTTATAAAACACATAGGCCTGTTTTTAGTCACTTCCTGTGTAAAATAAATTTCTCTTTTGTAGTCTTGCTCTGAGGGTCTTTTTCCCTCTTGAGCTGTCTATACTTAACAAAAGAAGGCTTCTCATTTAGGTAACAAAATCAACTGTGCCACATAATCTCCCTGTTCAAAAACCCAGATGTCCATAGCACATGTACGAACTTGTATTTCAACTCTACAATCACCATCAATTACACTAGGCACCATAGTTATTCCTTTTAAATTTAGATCAGCCTTTTCCAGTACAAGATCAATTTCAGGTGGGGGACCCAAAATTCCTGGGGGAATTGGGATGGACTTGTCACCTCCAATGAGAGTGACTCTGCAAGCTGCAGGAAGATCTAGCCCTAGGGCTTTGGCCTGTTCCCCTGGTGAGAGAGTTAACGTCTCTCTGGGGAACCACCTTTGATGTTCTCTTAAATCTGCTGGTGAGTGTGCACTGGGTAAAGTTGAGTAAGGCTTTGATTCACAGGCTGTGCCTCCTCAATTGTTTTGCCAGCCTGAGGAAAGGCCCTCGTATCATTTTGTGGCAAGGTGTACCATCCTTATGGAATTTAGAATGACAATATTTGGCCCAATGCCTCCCTTTTTGGCATCTCAGACAGAGTCCAGGTAAGGAACCTGAGCCCTCCTCGCCAGAGGTGCTTTTCTCTTGAGGTGTTGCAGCTGCAGTGCCTGTGCCATCAGATCTACCAAGAACTCTGTAATTTTTTCTAGTATGTCTCATTTCTCCACAGTTAAAACATTTTATATTACTCCTTTTTGCATTTGCAAAACCAGCCATAACCTGAGCCATCATAGCTGTCTTATAAGACTCAGTTCCAATGGCCTGACATGCTCGAATATATGTTGTTAAATCATTAGTTGACTTTACAGGATTTAAAGCCTGTTTACAATCCCAATTAGCATTTTCATATGCTAATTGTAAAGTTAGAATGCTTGCAGCTTCTGTGTTTGATACCTGTCTGCGAACAGCTTCTTGTAATTATGCCACAAATTGAGTAAAGGGTTTCTGGGGTCCTTGTAGAATATGTAAAAAGGATATCACTGGAGCCCCATTATCTGGAATAGTTGACCATGCTTTTTTTTTTTTTACTAATTCTGCTAGTTGTGGATACAGATCCTCAGGGCATTGAATCTGCTCCTCAAATGGTGCATATATCCCTGTCCCAGAAAGCATTTCCTCATTTATTGCTGGACATGGATTGGGACCCATCTTGTTTTTACGAGCCTGCTCTGAAATAAGAGTTTTTAGCTTTACATCAGAATGAAGGAATTGAGCAGGAGACAGGCATGTTTGTGCCAAATGCTTGATATCATAAGGTGTCAATTGATATGTGTCCAAAACATTTTGCAAGAGTCCCACAGTAAATGGACTTTGGACTCCATTGTTAACCACACTTTAAGATTTTTTTAGCAGTTGTATTTCAAAAGGCATATGAATAAAATACTCCTGATCATTAGTATTTCTTTCAATTCCAACTGGGAAGCAAGCGGGGAGGGTGTTATTCTCTACCTATGCAGCTGCCTCTTCCCACACTACTTGTAAGTTTTTGGATAGAGCCATATGAGCTATCTTTCATAAAGGCTCTAGCTCCTGCTGAAGTGGTCCCTCTAAGGATTTTGTTTTGGTGGCAGGCACCTCAGCGGGGAGCTCTCTTATTTCCTCTGTGTCCGAATCAGAGAGTGAGCTCTTTAATAGACTTAAAACTGCACAGACCAGATTCGAAGTTGAGAACATCTCAGGGGAAATGATTTGTCCTGCCCTGCGTGCCTTTTTAAGATTTTTTCTAACTCTTTCCCAAATATCAATTTCTACAGTGTCTGTTTGAGGAAAACAGCAATTATATTTGGCTACCTCTTTTAACATATTTTTAAAATCTTTCTTTGACACATGAGCCCCTGAGCATTTAAGCAGGCTTTGGAGCAGTTGTAAATACTTTTGCTCCTAGGCTGAAACCTCTTGCCCCATATTTTACTCCCAGATAAAATGGCTTTACACAGCGAGAAGACTCACCCCTTTTCTTCCCTTTCTTCTCTTTAGGAGTCCCTGGCAAAGTTTTCTTCCTGTGAAGGCCTCCTCCATATCCAAACCTTTCCATTCCGGGTGGATTTACTCCTCCAGGCTAAAATTCCTAGCACAAGGATTTTAGGTCCCTGTTCAGGTGCCAGTTATCAGGTTCTGTCCTAGATCCCCGCTTTTCCAAATGAGTGTAAGGAGGAGATTAAATAAAAAGAGACAAATAGTATGATTTTAGGGGCTCCATCCAGGAGGATCAAAACCCTTGGAGTTGAGCTCATGGCTCCAAAGGCTAAGACCAAGTCTTCTCTGGATTAGCCTACTTTATTAGGACTTTGGACAAAAGGGGAGAAAACTGAGAAAAGCACAGGAAATGAGCAAGACCTCAGGAGTCCCTTTAAGGACTTCTCCAAGTGGTAAATTATGCCAATTTAGGAGAATCATTTTATCTCTAAGATAACATTCATGGTAGGGTTGAGACTTTAGAAGTGAACTTCCTTTAACTGCTATCTCCATTTACTTACTTAGTGGAGGAGCCAAAGTGTCTTCAGCTGTGGCATTATCTTGCCCTTTGAGGTATCTTTGGCCTCATTGGCTACAACAAACCTCAGCCAAGATCAGTGATTCATAGAAGTTCACTTACTATGAATCAGCTCCTATCACCAGGCAAGGGACTAGGCCTAGGACAGACTCTCAAATAAACATAGAAAGCCAGTTAGTAAAATTTAAATTCTGCTCAGAGCCACTGGGTAGTGGTCTCCAACAATAAGGAATGATCTTGGAAATGTTTTTCAACATTAATGTGTGTATAAACCTCTAGGCAGTCTTATTGTTAAAAAGATTTTGATTCAGGAGAGTGACTTGAGATTTTGCATTTCTAAGAAGATTCTCCATAAAGCATATGCTGCTAGTTCATGGACCACATATTTTTTAAAAAAATTAGTACATGTTCTCAATACAGAATGAATGTCTGGCAAGTACAAGGTCCTGAGTTTGATTCCTAGTACAAAAAAATAGAATATATTCATCATGGGGATTTGCCACACTTGTCCATGTCACACTTTGAATAGCAAGGTCTATGGTACTGATGGGAGATTTACTTCGGAAAGAAGGAGAGACAATCTTCTCATGATAGAAAATAATTCAGGAAAAGAGTAAGCAAACTTACAAGGTGGGAAATGCAGAGTTACCAGTGTGCTGGTAAACCTCTTTTCAGGGAGGTTAGGGAGGCCCTAACCTTTAAAGTTTGCTAATTCCTATAGTGTAAATACTCTTACTATTGCCAGGTCTAGGCTATGTTTAGCAATCATATAAGTCAGTGTTTGTACACTAGTGATCTGCACCCTACGTGTGACAAAAGGCTTGCTTTTCTTGGTTTCTCTATGGAATTACAAAACTATTGGCACAAGTCAAGAATGGGACGTTGCATGGCCACATGATAGGAAATGAAATCTAAGAACAGAGCCAAAGTTAGAACAGCTGTCCCTGGAAAGCCTTTCTCCCTTCAATACCAGTTGGTGAAGGGTCAAGGAGGTGCAAGTAGAAGCCCCTCTCACTCTTCTCTTTCTTCCTTATGGGTAAGAATGAGTGATGAGTCTCAGAGCATTTGAAGCTAACTACAGGACAGACAGAGGGCAAACGAGAATGTCAGAAACAGCAGTCCTTTGAATTCTCCATTTCCAACTTCCTCCTAGAAGCCTCATCTCCTTTCACAATCAGATGATTGCCACCTCTTCCACCCTGAAAGAACCGCCCTGTTCCAGCCCTGAATAGATCCCGGATTGGTTCAGAATCAGAGCTCTGAACCATACTCTTTATTTTATGAATCTCTTCATTTCATAGACCTACCACTGGATGAATATTAATATGACCAATTGATTATATTTTTCTAAATGTTAATTTTTTAATATTTGAAACTAATTTGGTATAAATTATGTTTAAAACTTTCTCTCTGATATTTTTCTAGCTCTTTGACTCATATTCAAGAATAGGGATAAGATGAGAATTGAGGGTAGGGTTGGTGTGTTTCTAACAAGAAAAAATATCTGTAGATTGTTTTGGACAAGAACTCATAATGTTCTATATCACAGAAAGAGGGTAATAAGTAGGTGTTGGGTACCAGCCTGTTCTATAGATTTTAAGATTCGATCCTTTCGTATTCCAGGTGGAGAAAGCGCTTACATATGAGAAGTTCAGATCCTGGACAAATCCAAAAAACATGAAGAAAAGTAAAGTTGAAGTTTTCCTTCCCAGATTTCAGCTGGAGGAGGGTTATGACTTGGAATCTGTTCTCCGACGTTTAGGAATGACTGATGCTTTTGAGGAGTCCAAGGTTGATTTTTCTGGAATGTCAACTATAAAGAATGTGCCGCTGTCCAAAGTTGTCCACAAGTGCTTTGTGGAGGTTAATGAGGAAGGAACTGAGGCGGCTGGGGTCACTGCAGTGGTCCGGAATACCCGGAGTGCCCGTGTAGAACCAAAGTTCTGTGCAGACCACCCTTTCCTTTTCTTCATCCAGCACCACAACACCAATAGCATCTTGTTCTGTGGCAAGTTATCTTCGCCATGAAAAGGATTCTGTAGCTGTATGTGACTCCTTTCCCCATCTGCCTACTTTGCCTTCATTAAAATTCTATGTGGCCAAGCCGGTGCAGTGGCTTAAATGTTAAAGTGTGTGCACTGGTGAGGTTTGTGAATGTCTTTGCTGACAGTTCCAGTGTTCCTGAGAATAACTGAGGCTTTAGATGTGTGGAGTTTGGGGCTGAGGAGGCTTCCCTTGTTTTGGAATGTTCAATATACTTCTTGTATCACTGCTAGTCTAGGCTTATTGTTTGTAAACATCTTACTGATTAATGACCCAGCATTTAATGTGATTTTCCATCCTGTAATAGTCTTTAAACTCTACCCACCACCATTACCAACCTCTCCAGGGATGCCAGAGCCCAAATCCCACTGCACACAAAATTAGGGAGGAGTGAACCCTGTTATTCGATAGGGTTACACTGTTTACAGGCAGCACTGTTTACAGCCACTTATTACAGGCAGCTAACATAGCGTCTCTATCACATCTCACACAGTGGCTCTTCATGACCCACTCCTCATGTAGCTTCTCATAGGAACAGCTTTAGAACTTCTTTCCATAAGACTCACATACAATTCAAGGGCTCAGCAGTGAACTTCAGGACTGTGCTGAGAGATAAATCATTCAAATATGCCAGGTCATCTTCTGTTGCCTTTCCTTTGAAACCCCCAGAATCCTCAAAGAAACTTTCACACCTTCATACTTCTTAGAATATGTGATACACTTCTGATTAGTTGTATATCCTCAGATTTTCTCCTCCCTATTCTATGTGTGCAAATATAAATTCATAAGCATTTTAGCACATTAATCATAACTTTGGTAGCTTATTTCTTACCCTTATTTACTATAAACTTTCCTTAAGATATTTATCTTTCTCTGTCATCAATTTGATATGCATAGTACTTTATGCTGTGACTGTAGTTCTGTATTTGAATCTACTTAAAAGATGTCAGTAAAATTGTTTACATATTACTTGGTTATGAATAACCTTGATATCTGCTTACACCCTTAATTTTTGTAGCTATATTCCTAAAAATCATCTTGTCAAGATAAAAGTTGGATATATTTTGAGACTTCTGAATTGGTCTCCTAAAGTTTTACTGATTTACATTCTTGCTTATGTGTCTGTTTACACTACTGACTAAACAGGGGTTAGTCCTGATTCTACTTTTGATTCACAGTTAACAGACACATTCATATTATAGTTGTTACTTAAAATTTACCAAGCTAGAATACTCATATTCACTTCAGAAGCCATGTTTTCCAAAGTACATTTGGCCAAAATATTAATCCACAGATCTGGAAAGTATACATCTGGGTTTTGATCTCACTGGCACTTCTAACTTAGAAATATACTTTTATTGAGATATAATTGACCCAGAATAAACTCTATATGTTTATCACATACAATTTTATCAGTTCTGGTTCATACTTGCATCCATGAAACCATCTCCACTTTTAAAATGATGCCCATGTTTATCATACCTCCAAATATTTTATCGAACCTTTGTAATCTCTCTCCATTCCCTCCTTAACCACTTAGCCTCATTCCTCAGGGAGACAATGATCTGCATTCTACCACTAAAGTTTAATTTTATTTTCTATAACCTTATTTACATGGAATCACCCATCTTTTTCATATGGCTTCTAGCAATCAGCACAATTATTTTGAAATTCTTCAATATTATTTATTCCAATTATTGCTAAGTAATATATCATTGTATAGATATACCACAGTTTTTAATCCAGTTACAGCTTGATGAATATTTGGGTTGTCACCAATGTTTGGCTATTGCAAAGAATGTTATGAATGTACATCTTTCTAGGGATTTACTTTTTCATTTATTTTGGGTAGATGCATAAGAGTGGGATGTCTGGTTACATTAAAGATGTATCCTTAAACTACCAAATTGTTTCCCAAAGTGGTTGTACCATTTAACATTCCTAATAAAGCCTATGAGAGTTTTGGTTGGTTGCCCTACACCCTCGCCCATACTTGTTATGGTCAGTGATATTATTTTACAGACATTGTGGTGTTTTATTGTGATGTTAGTTTGCATTTACCTAATGACTAATTATGTTCAGTATTTTTTCATGTGGTCATTTACCATCCATATATGCTTCTTGGTGAATAAAATTTCTCACATATATTTTGTAGCTTTTAATTTTATTTTCTTATTGTATTCTGATAATTTTGTGCCTTGGAAACAAAATATGATTATCAGATATATGATTTGTATACATTTCTTTTTATCATGTCTTGGACTTTCCTTTTGATAAAGTACTTTTGAAAAGTGGCAGCTTTTAATTTTGGTGAAGTTTAATTTATTAATTTTTTTGGCATCTGTACTACTTTTGTTGTCATGTCTAAGTATTCCTTGCCTAACTCAAGAATACAAGAATTACTTCTTATGTCTTTTAGAATGTTAATAGTATTCAATTTTGTATTTAGGTCATCATGATTTTTGATTTCATATTTTCTCACATGTTAAAGACTACTCTTTCTCCACTCAATTTCAATCTTTGTTGAAATTTTATGGATCATACATTTGTAGTATTATTTTTGGAGTTCATTGAATTGTATTGATCTTCTTGATGCCAATACCACATTGTCTTTATTATTATAGCTTAATAATTAATTTTAAAGACTGGTAAATTTTCCAATATATTCTCATATTTATAAAATTGTTTTTGCTATGTCTAGTACTTTGTATTTCTCTGTGAATTTCAGACTCATTTTATTGCACAATAGCTTTCTGGAATTTTGAGTAAGATTGTGTGGATAATCACATTAATTTAGAGGGAAAGATAGTAACAATATTGAATCTTCTAGTCCTTGAACAAAACACATTTCCTCATTTTTAAGGTCTTTAATTTGTTTTACTATAGCTTTGTAATTTTCAGTATGTATTTATAATACAACTTTTGTCAGATTTAGTTTATGTATTTTCCATTTTTATGTTGCTATAAACTGTGTTATTTCATTTCAGTTTCTGATATCTTGCAAGCATGCAGAAATATAGTTAGTTTTTGTATTTGTCTTGTTTCCTGCAATCTTGCTAAAAGTTCTTGTAGCTTTTTTGTAGCTCCTATATCTGCTATTTAAAAAAAGTATCTCTTTTATGCTTTTTCATATAGATTCTTTTCATTTAGATTTCTTACCTTGTTTGATTTGTTGTTCATTAGAAGTAGCAAAAATAGACCTGTTTTCTCCTTCCTGATTTTAGGAAAAGCATACTGTCATCCATCATTAAATATGATGTTGGTTGTCAGTTTTTCATAAATGTTCTTTACCAAGTTAGAAAACCTCCTTTTCCTAATTTGTTGTGAACTATGTATTTACTTTTTAAATCAGGAATAGATGTTGGATTTTGTCAGATAGTTTTTCTTTATCTTTGACATGATCATATGTTTTGAAGTAGAGAGCAAATAAAGATAGGTAAAAAGGGGAAAAGGAACATTGTTTTTAGTCTCTATAATCACTTAAAAAAACACAGGGTTTTGCTATGTAGTTCATACTGGCCTTGAACTCATATAGCTCATATTGGCTTCTAACTCTTGGTAATCTGCCTGTCTCAGCCACCCAAGTGCTGGGTTTACAGGTGTGTACCAACATGCCCAGCTCTGTAATTACTTTGAAACTCTGGGGCAGTTTCTTCTCAACTCTGCATGTTGGTATGCTGTATTAGCCAATTTTCTGTCACTGGACAAAATATCTGACACTTCCAGCTTAGAAGAAGATAAGTTATTTTGGCTCCCAATTTCAAATATTTTATTCTATGAACTAGTCTGTGGCTCCAATATAGAAACAGCCTTGTAGAAAGCATGACTGAGTAAAGCTCCTGAACTCATGTAAGCTGAAAAGAGCGAGAGCAAGAGAGAGAGACAGACTAGGAACAAGATATACTCTCCTAGATCATGGCCCCAGTGATGTACCTCCTCTAATGAGGTCCCACCACCTATAAGCACTTTCGGCTATGAACAAATGAATGGATTAATCCAGCAACAAATACAGAACCCTTGTGATTCAATCACCTTCCAAAAGTCACAATTCTGAACACATGAGGCTTTTGGGTGCCACTTTAGATCTAAACCATAGCACTCTACTGGACCCATCCTATATGAAGCTCACATTCAACTCATATAGGATTCATTTAGTCTATTTCCAAGAGTTGCCAAAGTCTTAACAATTCCAATTCAATGTCCAAGTCACGGTAAACTCTCAGCTGTGAGCCTTTGAAAAAATAAAAAAGGAAATTAATAAGTATTTTGAGAAGTTTCCAAATAGCGGTGGGTCAAAGCAGCTTGACAGAATCTAGCTTCATAGGATAGACTTGGGGTATATGAACCCTTCACCATTGATTCCTCTCCAAATACAGAGGAAACTTCAGCCTGGCAGCATTTTTTCCCCAGCACACACCAGGGGCGAGTAATCAGGGGCAGAAACTGCTTTCTCCTCATCAGACTCTGAAAGGATAAACAACTGATAGCTGCCTGTGTTAGGGGTCTTCAGTACTGGCCAGGTAAATCTGAGTCACACTGGGAGCCTATGGTTCATGCCATACTGCTATAGCTGTGTCTAAATATACTCACAAAGTCTCATGCAGTCATACATGGGGCTTTTCAAAGGTGGCTGGATCTAGAAAGTGTGTAACACTGGGATTAATTCATGGTGCAATGCTAGGATTAAGGGTGCTAGAATTAAGGATATGAGTGCTAACAGTGAGTAGGACTAAGTTCCAGTAGCTTGGATACAATATAAGGGACAGAAAGAAGCTTGCTGCTTGGACTTGCTGCCTTCTGCTGGTCCTGTTTTGCCATAGACAATTTCTCCTCTGTGAAGCCCTTCTGCTATACCATCCTACTTTGGAGCCAGCTGGTTGTGAATGGAAACCTCTAGCCCAAATGCTGAAGAAGTCCTTGTTCCCAACTGAAATCTCACAATCCAAGCCTTTGCTCTCCAGATTACTATCAGCATTTTCCTCTTCTGAGCTTTCCCCAAATTTTGCAATAGGCTCTACTTAGAGAATTCTAAGGTTTCTTCAGCTTTCATCTCCAAGCATTCCAAATTCATCTCACAAATTAGTTCTAAAGGCTTCTAAATTACATAGGTGCAATCACAGTAATGAATCTTCTTTTCTGGTATGAATTTTCTGTATTTATCAGGTTTCTTATTGCTGGGACAGAATACCCTACACCTTCAACTTAAAGGTGAATAGATTTATTTTGGCCCCTGCTTTCAAGAGGTCTCGTCCATGGTTGACTGGGTGCAAGGTAGAAACAGCATAGCAGAAGAGCATGGTGGAGGAAGACTGTTCAGAATGGAGGGCAGGAAGCAGAAAGAAGAAAAAGCTGGGGACAAGAATATACCATTCTAGGTCAGGGTTCAAGTGACCCATCTCCTCCATCAGCCTTCCAACATTACATTCAGCTATGAACTCACTAATAGCATTTTCGTGATGAGTATAGTGCCCCATAATGTAATCTCCTTCCAAAAGTTCCACTTCAGAACACATGAGACTTTTGAGGGTTGTTTTAGATCTAAACTATAACACATTTTTACCACTCAGGGAATGTTTGTGTTACAAAATTTATTAGCCCTAAACTTAGCTAGTCTATCTCTTTCCCCTTCAAAACTAAAGATATCAAAATAAGAGTAACTGAAATTTGTTTTGGGGACTCTTAATTACTAGCTTTTCCAACATGCATTTCTAACCAGCAAAGCCAGTCATGAGAACTGAATTCTCTTCAAGCCATAAGGATTCCTTTAGAGCTACATAAATCAAGACTGATCAGCCAGTCTTTAAAAGCTGGCCATATGCTTTTATGAATGGATCAGTCTAAACACTTGGTTCAAAGTGAGCCCCTTCCTGTTAGTCAAGCTGAAGTCTTTTACTTTTCTACTTACCATCTAACTCTGCCTGATAAGCCTTATATGTGTCCTGAAATACTTTTTCCCTGACATGAGTTAAAGAGTCTTCTTGGTAGGCAGAATTGAGATCATTATTTCCTCTTTGAGTGACCTTCTAGAACTCTGCCTGGTGACAGCTTTGTCTTTAGATTGATAATGTGATTAGCTTTTGAATAACAACAACAACAAAAACCCTTTCATTATGGGGTATATCTCACTTGGTCATGGTCTACTTCCCACTATACATAGTTTTGGACTTAATTTGATAAACTGTCATTAGAATGTGCCATATATGTTTACTAGGGGCAGTAGTCTATATTTTCTTATTAAATTTTTTATTTTGCCTTTTCTTGACTTTGGGTTCAGACTTGAAATTTTTCTCTTGGAATCAACACTTCTGAGTGTCAGTCTGGTCCTTTTTTTTGCAAACTGATGATGTTCTTCAGAATGTCTTGTAAATTTTGATTTCCCATTCATGCCTAGAGATGATAGTTTGTTCATGTAGGGAACTGGTAACTGGCTTATGTCATCTCTGCAATTGTATAAGTAGAACTATTTCCTCAATAGGTCTCTTTCAGAAACTGGTTAATTGGAATATTGCTTTTTTGTTGTGGTTGTTGACAAAGTCACTGGCTTGAATTCCAAGGAAGCCTGGCTGCCTCTTTGTGATGCTTCCATTTCTCTTTTTTCTTGCTTCAACCCTTTCTCAAATTTCAGAATAAGATGGGTTCTGCTGTTGGTTAATAACACTTGCCCATACTAAAAGCTCCTTTTCTCGCAGACCATGGTTTTTAAATATTGTTACAAAAAAAGAATTTTATATCATTTTCTTGGGAAGCAATTCTGCATTGCTCGCCAGTCTGCCAACAGGTAGATGGGAGCCACAGAGTTAGTAGAAACCACAGAAGCTCCATTGTCTTTCTGCTTTCTCTGAATAAATATCTGCTGAGCCCTACATATGTGTGGAAATTCTGATTTCCACCACTAATAAGCTGGAATTCTCTTTTGTGTATATCACTTTATGGTGTGTTATAAATATTCTACCATATGCACTACATTTTCATGAACTCAATGAAAATTGTGAGTTTTCAGTGGATTCCCTTCAATCCTTATTATCATTGGTATATTTCCTTTTCTCCTTCCATATATTCAATAGTGAATGTTACAGAAATTCCTTATTTAATGACTCAGTTCCATTCCTGTGACTAGGCTCTTTACTTGAGTAGTAGCTAGATGAAGAATTTTATTAGTATGTATACTATTCAGAACAAAGAAAGGGTCAAAGAAAATTCTAACTTGATAGCTTTGCTTTTATTTGCTAAACTCTTACATTCACCACTGTCATGTATAACAGAACATAAAAAACCACAGTACCATACTGTACTGTACAATCAGCAAAAAATTATAGTACTGTATAAACAAGGTGTACTGCACAGGAAAAAGATATTGGGGCTTTGTAAGCAAGATGTACAGAATTGTCCAAAAACAAAACAACCCAGTTAAAAAAAAAGAAACAAACAAAAAACACTAAGCCAAAAGTCCTAGCAGGGGTTGTAAGTATGAATAGTATATCTTGGTCTTAAGTCCAAACAGTTGTTAAATGGGTAGGTTTGGGTTTTTTTTTTTTTTTGTGCCAGGGATTGAACTCATGATCTCACGCTTGGCAGGCAGGTGTTTGTGCCGCTGAGCTAAATCCCCAGCTCATTGGGTAGATTGTTAAACAAGGATTATCTATAGTTAGAGGAAAAATAAGTCAAAACCATGTTCTTCATCTGTGACTGTGTTCCCAAAGATAACTCTTATGAATTTCCTTCTTGTGTCACTCCATATTATGACAGTGAAGAATATAATAATGAATAAAAGTGATGCACAATATAATTATAAGCTATTCTAATTGTGAGGAAAAGAGGTAATCAATATTATGAGACAGTCATGTGGTAAACTTATATAGATTGCCAAGGCGAGAAGACATCTTTGAAGACATATCATGGTCTAAGTTTTGAGTAAGCCTCTCTTGATAGGTAAGGGTATCCTAGAAAGAAGGAATAGCATACACAGACTCCTAATTGAAGACCAGAAATGGTGTCATTGCTAGAATAAAGTTGTGAACCACAGTGGAAGAAAGGATGCTGAAGGAGAAGGCCAATTTAGATCATGAAAATGGTTTTAAGCCATGAAAAATAACTGTATTTCATTATTAATGCTATTGATATTTTTAAAAGCACTTGAAATTTGGGAAACAAATACTTATATTTGACTTTTCTAAATATAATTTGGATGGTTTTGTGGTGAATAAATTAAAAACAAGAATAGAAACAAGAAACCCAGTGGGAAAGTATTTTAGTAATCTCTTCAAAAGATAAGGGTTGTTCATAAAAAATGGTGAAAAAGTATATGTAGAAAAGGGAATATGTTAGAGATATATTTAAAAGATGAATCATGTTCTGATGTTGGACAGGATGTACATGCAAATTGTTAAGGCACACAAAATTATCACAGAACTTGTGATGAGCCAAGAACTAGAAAGAGGTACTTTTCCTACCGTAAGGAAAGTAGAGTGGGTATCAAGAATTTCTTTTTGATAAGTTGAGTGTCCTATAAGATATACATATTCTAATTTTAAAAAGGTAGTTTTGTACCTGGGGCTGGAACTTGGGAAAAGGATCCAGATGGAGGGAAACCCATGGCAGTGGCTGGAAAAGTGGAGGGCCTGGGACAGTGTGCGTTCATGCTTTCAGCATTCCATCCTTAGAACAGTTATCTCAGTCTTTTCCTACTAGACTCTACTTGCACTTATTACCTGGTTTAATAAATAATACATCTTGTTTTCAGACAATTTCTGTACATTATCTTGAGATTCTTCATGATATCATTCTCAGTTATGTTTCTCTGAGTGTTTTCAATGTTGTTTATTTCTTTTGATCTGAGGTGATTTACCTCCATAGGCTCTATGCCATTTTTCGTTTGTTTTTACTTATTTCTGAAAAAAAATATAAACACTACTTCTGGTAAGGAGATGAAGCTACTCAGTTCTAAATCCTTTTGTCACTTTCTGAAACACAAATGGTCAGAATGTCTCACCTATAGACACCCCTAGACCTCGCATATCATATAGAATTTGAAAACACAGCATATACATTATCCTTTGAATTGTTCTATCTTGTCTTCTGTCTATATAATGTTTAATTTTATTAGCTTCAGTGATCAGGATTCCCAGGCCTTTGCCAGTTCTCTTTTTTTTTCTCATTATCTTCTGGAGTTTGTAAACTTTGTTCCTGTTTCTTTTGCTATAAGCCATACAGATCTAACTTTACAGAGTGCTGGTCTGCACAGATGTGGGTGGTAAAGAAGTGGATTCTAGCCAGCTTGTCGCTCAGTGTATACAATATTGAATGGATCAAGGACACACAAATCTGAGGCCTAAGCATCTGCTGAGTTTGAACTTTAGGCCTGACCAGGCCTGTTCAGTAACTGGGCAAAGATGAATTTGCAATCAGAAGGCTTCAGAGGCTGGCTCCAGGAACGTGGAGAAAGCAGTTCCTAACAGTTCCAGAGTCACTAACAAGTTATATGACCTTGAGCAAGTCAGTAAAGTTCTTCATGCTCAGATTCTTTCTTTGAAACATAAAAGAGTTTGCCCAAGATGATCCCTAAGTGGCTTCCAGCTCTGACATTCTCATACAAATGTGCAACACAAGATGATTTTGCTTTACTTTCTGTATTGATATTTTTTCATTACTTTGTAAGCTCTTGTTATTTCAAAGATGACTTTTGTTGCTAGAAATCCAAGTTGGTGCCAGTGTGCTTGTTATATAGATACCTTTTTCATTTCAGTTAAGGACTTTGATGATAGCTTCCAGTGAGAGCATGACAAAATAAAATCATGTTTTCTGTTTTAACATTTGTTTCATCTTCATCTTTTGTCAGCAGAAATACTGCTATTTGTCATTTCAACATTTTGCGGCGACACCTCTTTCCTCATTTGGGGCCTTTGAAGTTTCTCTCATCAGAATGAAGGCCTTTGCTAATAGTTCTCTGGGGCTGCTTCTTGTGTCAGGGAAAGTAGTTCAGGCAAGTTTCCTTCAGTGCTAAGCAGTCTCTAGACGATCTGCCCCACTTCCCAATTAAAAGGCTAGCATTCAAATAGAGGTTCAAGACTTGGAATAAAAACTGCTGCAAGATTCCATGGCTCATGTGATTTCAGTTCTACTGCATGGTGGAAAGCTCCTGTCTATTAGACAGACTTTATTCATCTCTTCCCCAGGAAAGGGTCAATAGCTCACATACCACTTTCCCAGGAGAGAGCTGGTAGTGGAGGGAGTGTTGACCTAAGGGACACAGCTGGTAAGTACAATTTTCTGTGAAGACTTTCACATGAGAAAGGCCTTACCTATCCATGGTATCACAAAATTCTTCAGTAGGTCTATATAAGCTGTCTCTACTGATCCCTATTCCCTCCAAATTCTTAGTTAGGGTTCAGTGCAAGTATGTTTAAGGAGATAAAATGTTTGAAATCAGTTTTGTTCTATAATAGCCAGGACCTTTGATATTTTTTCTATGAAGGGAAATTTGGAAAAAGATTGATTTCTTTGTCTTTACATAGATAGCATAGAGAAATATCAATGGTAATGAAGGGAGACTTTAAATAAAACTTATTATTAATAAAAATAAAATTTCAGAATCAGTGTTTAGGAAGAGAATATAGGAATAATCCAAATCCCATACTTATTTTATATAAGAATTCTAAAATCTATAGCCAGGTGTGTTGGTGCATGCCTGTGGCACCTGCACTCAGGAGGCCGAGGTAGAAGGATTGCTGCAAGTTCAAGGCTAGCCTGGGCTACAAAATGAGTTCAAGGCCAGCCTGCACTGCATAGTGAAACCCTGTCTCACAAAAACAAAACAAAATAAAAAATCTAAGACCCAGAATTCTATATGTCTGCCTGGCACTATACATTATAGCAGTGTATTAAATATTTTTCTGTTGTGTCCAGGAGCACACAGCTTGTTGATGGGAGTCCTGAGTGTGTGAGTGCAGTGAATAATTGCTGAAATTTAAATTTCCCTTTTCATGGTTCATCCCACACCTTGCTGTAAGCCCTAAGATTTTCATCACTAAAAATAGCAATGGAAAATATTTAAAGATTTTTTTGTTTTGTTTTTGAATCTTCATTTGTCTAAGTATAAAAAAGAGAAATTTAGGCATCATTCTTGATTTTCATCTGCCTGGTGCCATGATAACCTACTGACTAAAATGCCGCCTGATCCACAACTCATTGACCTCTAAACTCTAAATAGTTCTCTTGCTCTTGTCTTCTGATCAGTGTTCCTTCTCCTGAAACTGTTCTTTAAAAAATAAAGAATAGTGTTGTAGTTTTTAAAAATAAATATAGTCATACTACTACCTACTTTTCAATGCCTTTGCAAATATGTGGCAACTCTAAACTTGTTGGAATTACACAGCCTTTCATGATTGGTTCAACACTCATTCCACTCATTATTCATATAGCTTCCCATTTGTAGTAATGTTGCAGCTGTAGTAAATTTGGGAGTTCACTAATATTCTACACTTCCTCATGTCCTTGTGTTCAAGGATACTCATCATGTAGTGTGAACGTACTCTGTGCTTCTTGCCATCAAGCACCTTCCCAACAGGTACCTGTAAGTGGAACATTTCAGGTGAACCTGAGGTGAAGTTAAGAGATAAGGAATCAAGCTAGCTGCAAATTTTAATGAATCCACTCTTTGTGTCTGGATCCTTCTATGACAAACTTGCTCTTATACTTGGATTCTTCCTTAATCCCATGACATCTCCTGGCCCAATTCAACCAATGAGTAAAGAGTAAAATGTCTTTATCAGCCTATGAGTTGTAAGAACTAGATTTCTCACCTGCATCTTCTAGTGTTGAAAGTTGCTGGGCTCCACTGAGCTAGTGACAGTTCACACACATGGAGTTGAAAGCACAGGTGTCTGAAGAGGAGTGCCCCAAAGGCATGGCATGCCTGAGGAACTCCTTGAGGGCATGGAGTGCTGGAAGTGAACAGGTGTCCCAGCCCTGAGAACATGGGGTTTAAGAAGCAAGCTAGTTAAGCAAAGAGGCGTGGTATGACAAGGGCACAAATAAATGAACTGTAGTGGTGGAGCAGTCTCTCTCCCATGTGGAGGAAAGGCTCCATCTGACCCCAGCTTTCTGTCTCTATCCTCTTGTCATTCTTTCCCCCAGGAACTTAGAACAGCTCTCATGGACACTGACAGGAAGTGTTACTCTGAGTACAGCATGGCCATTAGTGTCATCAAACCAAAGAAGCCTCAGATCAGAAAATTGATACTGTAATGTTATATAACTTTTACTTCAATTTAATATCCATTCCTCCCCACATTTCTTATTAAAGGAAATGTTGGGACTTTTCATTTCTGTGGTTAATACCTTAAAGAGAGTCCACTGACTTACGTTATCCAGGTGGGTGCTATAGTTAGACAAAACTCATTCACTTTTATCTGTTTTATTGTTCCCTGTTGGTGTTTTTACCATATAGAGCTGTCCCCTGCAAACTCTGGGACTCTGTAAGGCAGCTTCAGAGAGTCTAATAGTAGAGAGGATGCTGGCCATTCAGTCTTTCTGGGATTTCTGTTGGCTCATGTTTCCACCCAGCCTTGGGCTGAAAATCACAGGTTGCAACAGCCATGTCCCTTCCTAGGGATCTAAACAATACTGTTGATCTAGCTTCAATTCTTCTAAGTTTCTCCTTGAGCTCCAGGAAAGCTTCCTTTTTCTTCCTCAATGGCTTTGATTCTTAGCAGGTAGAATTTAGCCTTACAAGTTGTTAAGGTTTACATCTGGATGTCTCCCCAAAGCCTCATGTGTTCAAGGAAGGGCTTTAGAAAGGTGATTGGATCATAGAGCTGACTTGCTGTTAGAGATGGGGATCTGGGCAGAAAAGGTGGCTCACTGTGTGTGACCCAGAAGGGTATATTTCTCTTCCCAGCTCCTTCTCTACTCTATGATTGCCCTTGACCTGAGCTGCTTTCTTCTGCTGGCCTCTTCCACCATGTCACTTTCTGCCCTAGAGTCAGCCGACTATGGACTGAAACTATGAGCTAAAATAAATCACTACTCCTTTAAATTGTGGGGGGTCACAAGGAAGTGACTGAGACAGGAATTCTGAGAAAATTCTTACGTTTTTCACTTTTGCTGGAAAATTAGTATCCCTGAGAACCAGGAAAACAACTCTAAGATCAGGGCTAAACTAGGACTTTTTTTTAGGTTTTATGTATTTTCTCTTTATCCTGGAGCAATATCTCCCCCACTCTAGGACTGCTTTATTGCAAAGTTTCCAGATCTACAGGGGATAAAACAAAACTTTATTGCTAAAAAGATGATTCAAAGCATTGCCTGTCTCCAAGTGATATCTAGTTATAATATTCAACTCAAAGATCAACTTTCCACATAGTCCCTTCATCTGGGTCCCCACACGGCCACTGGAAGAACAACATCCAATTCAAGAACCTTGTCTTCCTTTAACTATGCTACATGATTTCATATATCTGTGTTTCTACCACTGTTATACACAACTTCATGGACACTTTCAAGGTATACTTTCTTTGTTTCCTTCTTTTCATTGTTTTCTCATGAAAGCTTCATGCAAATTTCTTTTTTTAAAAATTATGTATTGAAGGTACACAACAGATATGTGCATACGGTTATGGTTTAGATCCAAAATGTCCTCCAAAATCTTATGTCAGAGGTGGGCCTTTTGGAAGGTGGTTGGATTATGAAGCACTATACCCTCTAGTGGATTCATCCATGGATGGACAGCTGGAGGGGAGTCACTGATACATAACCCAGAAAAGCAGTTCCTCCCTTTTCTCACTGTTTCCTGGTTGACATGGTTGGACATTGTTCCCTCCACTTTGCCCTCTACAATTTGGTTTTTGTCTTGGATCCAGCTGACCTTGGACTGAAACAGTGAGTCCAAGTAAACCTCTTCTCCTTTAAATTATGGTTACTGGTATTTATGATACTCAGGGGCCCCTGTGTACTGAACTTGGTCTTTTAATTGCCTATTTCAGACCTTAATGTCTAACTGGATAGTGGAATCTCTGAAGCCCTCTCCCAGGCCCTGGGACTAATATGCCTGTATTACCAGTGTCCTAATTCATCTTCCTTTTAATAAATCTTACTATAAACTCTGTCCATATATCCTTTTCACCTGGGACAGTCTCAAGGGTTGGTTCTACGCTTCTGTGTACTTATGCTTATTCATGTGTCCTTTGTCATAACTGACGTTCCATTGTGACTTACTTTTAATTTGCCCACAGTTGATTCACAGACACTATGTTCCATTGAATTCTCATTTACTTCTCATTAGCTTTAAAATTAATAATGGCCAATGTCGATGATCACTAAATGTTTTTGATATATTTAAAAAACCCAGAATTTTGCATTCTACTCTCAAACATGTGCCTTCTACATGGAGTTGTTACCTTGGTCTTGGGCTTCTAAAAGGTCTGTAGATAGATTTTATGGACATTCAAGCCCTTAAAGTTGTGCTTAAAACTTTATATTTATGTGCATAAGTACATTTTTATGAGAAGATGGAACACTGCATGTAAAAAGAGGAGTCATATGCCTTCCAAGTTAAGTATGATTGATCTATAAAATTGTACACCTAGAAGTCATCTAACTCTACATATGATTTCCCCTATATTCTGAAAAGATAAATCTGCTTCACAATATTGAATTTGAATTTTACATTTCTTTAGACAAAGAGGAAGTCCTCACTTTATCTGTAGTGTCTCACATTGCAAATTTATATCCATCGTTATTTTAGTTCTACAACTTTTCTGTGCCAATGAACTCACTTTGTCAAACAAATTTTATTTGTGAACATTCCCCTGGAATGGAGCTCATTTGCGAATTGGGCACTTACTCGACTGTTGGGGCAAATTATAATGCAGGAACACATTTATAAGACAGCAAACTTATAGACATTTCATGATTATTTAGAAGTCTCTGACCAAGTTACTGTTGTGCTGTTTCTGCTAAGTTCAATTGACTTTGATGGTGTCTAACGCTCAGCTCCATACCTCTGATGAACACTGAGTCAGAGTAATTGCCTATACCCTAGGCTAATTCAAAGGCCCCTCCCCAGAATGATCCTATATTATAGTACTGTCCTTAACTATGGTCACTGTGTAGAGGCCCCCTTCCCTTGTTTCTGGAATGTTTCTATATTATGATATCCAATCCTTTGTTTCAAGACCAGCCTACCTGTCCACATGTGACTCAATGAATGTAACCAATTATGTAATGTTTTGTCACTTGCTTTGTACCTCCTACTTCTAAGTTTTATACAAGCTAAACTTTTCCAAAATTCAGTGCTGCTGCTTTTGAGGAATTATCCCCACCACAGTCCACTGGCGTGAAGATTTAACAGTCCACTGGTGTAAAGATTAAATGCTGCTTTCTTATCAGCTCATTGCAAAGTCTTCCTTTCAGTTTGGTTTGATTTGGTTTGGCTTGGGTTGGAAATTTTCTCACAACACTCCCAGTAAGTGGTACCTCGCTCCATGAATTTAATTTGCTCCTTGATTGTGGGGAAGAGGGCTGTACCGGTGTTCGTGCAGCGAAGGTATCTGTGGTTATGCTTGTCGCCTGAGGTGGAGTATAAGATTGGAAGCAAAATTTTGCCAAATGCTTCTGTTCGTGAATCAAATTGTTGGAAAATTATTGAGAAAATCTATATGGGTAGGGAGTGTGTGTGTGTCATGAAAGAGAGGAGTGCAGCTTTGCTCTCTCAATAGTTTGTTTACGAATACCTCTCAGTCCTGGTTAACTCATGCTCCTCAAACCTAGCACCTTGCCTTGCACATCAGCAGGCTGGGCACATCCAAGTGTCTTCCTTCCTGCCTGCACCCACTCCTCCAAGCTACAGAGCTTCACAGGAGCTGGCAGGAATCCCACCACTCACTGTGAAGGCACCTTGACTCTCATTAGCTTCTTTCTACACATCTCCAACAATTGTCTAACCTGAAGCAAGTTTCTCTGAACTTCTAAGATGTCAAAAGCACCTCTTCCACCACTGCTGATGGGAAACATGGAGTTCTAGAAGCATAAAATACCCTTGCTCTCTACCATATATTTGTTTCCTTTTTTCTCTTAAGGAGAAACAGCAAAATAATTACTATTTTCAAGTCACTTACTAGAGTATATATGAATTTTTGCAAAACGAATACACATTATTATATCAAACAGGGCTGGGAATTTAGTTCAGAGGCATAAGCACCTGCCTGGCAAGTGCAAGGTCATGAGTTCGATCCCGGGTACAAAAAACAAAATGATATCAAACTGAACATGTAACGTTAGTTGTCAAGCTCCAAAATATTTATATGACATCTTTTTGTAAATCTCTTAATATTATAATTAACAAAGAAAGACCTATAAAGCCAATAAAAATAGTACAATTATGATCTGATGTTTTGAAGCCAATTATTTCAATATATAGGTTTAATCCCACACAGGTTTGTTACAGGCAACTGAGTTGGACAGAAGTATTATAGGCAGGGCTGGGCCCTGGAAGGAGCCAGTGCACAAGGCCAGATACTTTGCAACTTTGGGAAGACAGACATCTCTGCTGCGGGACAGACCTCAAGACAAAAGATAAATCATATGCACCCACGCACTTCCTAAGGATAAACATCAGGAATTGATATTCTAAATAGGTCCCTATCACCCTGAGGAAGCCAGGAGTCACTAACGTCACCCCCTACAGGAATGCATGCCCACTTGCTATGTGACTAGCTTCTCCAATTGTCCTCAATTTAATCAATTTTACCTGAGCAATTAATCTTTTTTGGCCACAGTTCTGTCCCATCTCATGCCCAACTTGCAAGTTCCCTTGTTTTCCCCACTTTAGACCTGCCTCACTTTGTGGTTTTGTTCTATAAAAGTCTGTAGAAAAGTAAGAGACTTTTGCAACCCACCTGGGACCCTTTCTGTCTCTCTCAGACAGAAGCTTTCTTTCTCTCAATAAATATACTCTTCTCTTAACCTTCATTGTTCCTAAAATTCATTCTTTGATTTTAGAGAACATGAACTCATACCAGACATACGCAGGTTGGGAGTTTCATTCCCCTATATCAGTAGAACTCCAGGAATCCTTCAACTAAACTTAAAATTAGGTCAAAGACAATTTCTTTATGATTTCTTATATGGTTTGAAAAATGTTTCAAAATATGATGTAGGCATTATTTTAGCAGGTAAAATCTATCTTAAAATTATCTTTTCTTACCAGAGAAGGAATTAAATTTAAACTGGGCCCTTTTTATTTTCTATTTTAAATTTAATTGACATACAATAATTACAAATATTCATGGGGTAAGTGATATTTTGACATGTGTACATAACATGTAAAGATGAAATCAAGGTGATTATTGTATCTATCAATCAAAGTTTTAAATGCTTATAAGCATTTAAAATTCTTTCTCTTATCTATTATGAACTATTCAATAAATTATTATTCAATAGTCACTAGTCACCCTAACTTATTTTTATTCCATGAATAAAGAGAGAAAGACTCTGTGTATAAACCCTCAAATGTCACTCTGATTGACTTTAAGACAATGCAGTAACACAAACACACAATTTGGGAGTACATACTACTGTGCTAAGCACTGTACCAATATTTTCTGTACATGAGCTCATTGAGTATTCACAAAACACCAATGAGTACAGGTTCCCATCATTGTATCAATGGAAGAAAATTTGCTGAGCAATTTTAAATAATAAGCCCTAGGTCATGCACCTAATAAAGAGCAAAGAATAATTTGACCTTATTTGGTTGAGGTCCCATCAAGAGCTCTGATGATATGGCGTCAGATGTTTCTATAGCACACATTCTTTCCTTCTTTCCAAAAACAAAAGTACTTATGCTCATTTATGTATTAATCTTGCTTGCCCATATGGCATTTTTGACTCTTGCTTAGGTTGGAGACAAAAATTTTATTACAGAAACACTAACTGTAATTACAACTTTAAAATTCCACTTGAGTTCAAGCTCGATTATAGATCATGCTGATCACAATTACAATTTTCCCAGCCTATTATTTCGTTCTGATGTTCAAAAAAGGACTAAAATCATCTTCAACATTCTACCACTTGGTGTCGCTATCAGTACGTATGTAGTTGATTGAGTTATGATATCTTTTTCACAGTAGTCTAGACAAGTGACTATGTTTTCATTTTTAAGAAATACGTTTGAGATAGCCTGGAATAGATCTTCCAGAATTCAAATAACATTCTTGTCTTAAAGTCTGATTTTTCAAAACTTAACAGGGATCAGCTTTGGGTTTATTTCAGAAGACACATATTCGAACAAATATATGTTCTCTAATTAAAAATAAAAAGCTCAGCTACTGCATCCAAGTCTCTTGGCACATTGAATGGAAACAAAAAAGAACAGAAGGAAGCCTTTGTAATTGTTGTCAAGGTCAAATCAATGTAAAGTAAATTGGAATGTTTAGAATTGATTTCTTAAGACTAGTAATTTGATTATTAATACTGATCTAGTTTTATTCTGAAAAAGAAATTGTGAGCACTTAGATCTATATATGTGGGTAAGAAAAATAATACTGTTTGAGTACTATGTGACATGAAGACATTATTTTAAGTTATTTGCATGTATATAATTATATATGTAATAATAATTATAGTTTATTATTACAACCATTTAAATTTTTTTTTACTTTTGATCAATCATTTACAATTCACCTCAATTTATTGACTCCTATGAACCAAAAGACAAACATTATCAATCCTCAGAGAAAACTGAAAGTAAAGAAAAATACGGGAGAACATATATTAATTATAATCTCAGTTACCATGGTTTTATAAAAGTGTTTCAAAGTTTATTAGCCACAATTTGATATTTAACTGCATATTTTCCTAGTTACTGCCAAGATTATAAGAATACTTTATAACTTTAAAGAAATACTAAAAACAAATAACATCAAATAAAACAATGAATGCCTGTCCTAGGTGTTTAGTTGTGAGGATTGTAACTTCCATTTAAGATCAAAGCCCAACTGGATGAAAAGTCAAAGCTAGCTAAAATGTGTGGATAGTAACTCTATTATGACTTTCACTTTTTTATGTTAACACAGATTCTGCATCTAAGCCTGAAGCATATAGAAAATTGTCCACTGGACATCATCTTCTGAATGTCTTCAGACATTGCAGGTAAAATATTTAAAAATAAAGGCACTTGCCATCCCTGAATCTGCTGGGCACCATTCAGCTCTATCTGACTTCTTCCTGTGATTCTAGTCTCATGAAATGGTACTGCCCTTCCTCCGGTTCTGCAAACCTGACACCTGGCAGTCATCTCATTTTTCCTCTTGTTTCCCACTTCCAGTCATTCCTGTGACTATGGGTTCTGGGACTGCCAATATCTCTCACAAATTGTCTCTATCTCTTCCAGTCCAGGGCCAAGATCGATACCAAGTCTTCAGCATCTCTCTTGGGATCTGATTTCTAACTCTTTCTGAACTTTTCTGTAGTCCTCCAGATTGTTGCCAGAACTAATTATGAAAATGTAATAGAGCTAAAAACCTACTAAGAATTTTCCAGTAGCTAACCATTAGCTGTAGGATAAAATATGCTTTCATGTTATGTAAGGAAAACCTTGAGTATATGTCCAAAGTCTAACATGGCACTACTCTTGAAATCTGTGCTACAGATATATAACTATCAGGTAAGTGTTCAATAAATTTTGGTTCATTAATAAGATAAGTGGCAGTGTGATTTGATAGCTAATTAACTCCTACATTGACCCCACCAGTTGTCACCTCACAATTAGAACTTTTTTTTGAGTCCTAAAAATTTTTCTGAGCTCATGATCAGAGATGAATCAAAGAAATGCATGAGTTAATATATGTGAAAAGATTTGGAAGTATTAAACTTTGTTAGTTAATGTATTCATTTTTTTGTCAACCAACTGAGGATCTGGACTATGCAGAGACAGATCATGTTTGAGATGTGTTGAGGGGATACAGTTGGTACCCTTGACTTTCTTCACAAGGTGCCTTGGTGGGAAGAGCTCTGTGTAATTCTGACTGCCTCAGACCACTGAATAACCTTGGTAAATTATTCTAATTCAGTTCATCCTAAGCAAGGTTAAAATAGCTACATTAACTTACCCTCCACAGGTATGTAGATAAGTACATTTTTCCCCAAAGTGCAATGTGCAAATTTCATTAGTCACAGGGTATAATAATAGTTGATTGTTCCTGGTTTTTCTTGTTATTTACTACTTACACAAAAGATGTTACTGAAGGGACTGAGCAGGGAAAGTTGCAAAATATGCTGATTTACCAAATAAGCTGCCAAGATTAAAAAAAAAAAGCAATCAGGATGGCAGAAGACCTTCTGATTTCTATCCCATCTAATCATTAGAGATTGTATTGCAAACTAATTTTCTTATCTCTTATCTCTAAGTCAGCTCCTCTGCAAAGGACTAAAGAACTCAATTTATCATCTCCTGTAACAAGTGCTGTGGCTGCCAGTGTGCCTTGGCTATGGACCTACCCAACTGATTTAAAGCAAAATTGATTCTGACTCACAATATTTGTTCTCTGGGTTCCAAATGCAAATGTCTAAATGCTGAAATAAGAGACCATGCAACATGTACTACACATATACAGCTTGTGTTCTCCAAATCTTTCCAGCTCCCTATCTTTCTAATCAATCAAAGGTGTTATGTTGCAAAAGATTCTTACTTACTCCCTCCTACATGAGAGAAAAAAGACAGGTCAAAAGAAACTTTTGGATGTGTCTCTAGAATGCCAAAACTCAAAGCAGCTGACTAAGCCATACGTCCTGGTTGACCCACCTCAATCATTTTAATATTTTTCTCAGTCCTTGACAGAACAACTACACTGACTAATTCTGCATATGAAAGAGAAACAACTATAAAGTGTATTGAGAAACAACTATAAAGGAATGAATGATCATGGTATCAGAAGTATTAGAAAATACAGAATGAAGGACATTAAAGAGGTTTTCACATTCCTAAATTTTTAAAAGTATAACTAAGTACAGTGCACTGAGTTTCAGTTGGGGACTGGATAAGACTTACACCTCTCAATCACCTTGTCTAAGATTTTCCTTTTCAGCTCAGGAATGTCTTCCTAACAAAATGATTCTGTTTCTGGACATTTAAATTCTAAGTCATAGTCAGAGCATCATAAGCATCTTTTTTCCTTTGTTGCAAATTGATTGAAACTCATACTGACCTAAAATCATTATCATTTGAACTTGTAGATGCTAGAGATCATGCAGTGATTTTGCAAAGGGGATAACCTCAACTTGAAAAGGTTTGTCTGTAGCCTACTTCTAAGATGTAACAGCCATAGCTTCTTATCAGCCCTGTTATGTAAGTTGTATATAGCTATTCAATATTTGGTTTCTATGAGCCTCTTCAGTCTCACACACCTGCCCACATAAAATCACACTGCTAGTTTTACTTAAACTTCACTATAATCAGTTCTAGAAATCTGTTATGAATGTGTGAATTAACTGTGTCAACTTGAGTAAGAAACACCTATTAGATCAGCATAGTTCTGTGTGTGGATGAATGAATTTACTGAAACAAAAGACCCAAACTGAGTGTGATTGACACCAACCAATACAGTTGACACTTGAATAGAATAAAAGGGAAAGGAAGGAGGAAGACTTACATCCTCTCTCTTCAGAGGAGCTCCAATCTTTGCCTTCACCTTGCATGTCATCTCCTGGCTTCCAGTATAGACTCTTTGGCCTTCAGATACAGCTTCCTGTGGGACACTCCAGTGAGTACCACATCTTCAACTGCATCCTTTGGATCTCCAGCAGGATAGCCTTTCTGCACTGTTTTGTATCTGACCTTTTTGGTGGCCACTGTAAATTCTTATATATTTCTGTATTGCATTAAATCTGTTCCTCCAGTAAGCACTGACTGATGCAGTATTTCTCCCCTAGGACTTGGCAAATAATATCTTTTTTTTTTTTAATGGTCTGTGTTTTCCTCCTCCACAAAACTCTTCCCACACTTTTCTAAACTTTTCACATCCTTTTGTTCTTATCTTAGATGTCATTTTCTCTAGGAAACCTTCCTGGACATAGAACTGGAATAAGTATACTATCTCTCACATTTAACATTCTTTAAAATCCAGAATCATTGTCACATGGATTTGAAATATCACTGTTTTCCCTAGAATATGAATTCTCAGGGCAGAAAACTATTTTGTAATTACTGAATTCCTGAACCCATAGCAGTAGCACAGTATTAGGAAGTGTAAAACATATTTCATAAATGATCCACGTACATGCTAATACTGAGGAGTCTGTATACAAATGCAATTTAGCCAGAATGATGGGGATGATCCCTAATTCATGAACAACTTTAGTGTGGCCCAAGAAAGTTATTTTCACATTTATACTTCTAAGTAGGTTTTAAAAAAAATCTGTTTTGTAGCTGAAAATCCAGAAAATAGAGACTCATGAAACCAAAATATCTAAGATCAGATCATAAATGGTATCACTATATTTAGATATTTTTTGATAGAGAAACAGAATTTGTTGTTTGGAGGTGAGAAGATATTATTTGTCATGGATTTCCCAATGTCCTTACAAGAGCATGATTCAGTATTCTACCGAGTGGCACTGCCTTTATCCCTTCATGCCTCCCTTATATCTAATTTTTCTGTTCATGAATGTGGACACCAGTATCTATTTTTAACAATGAGAAGGTAGTTTCTCAAACCTACCACAGTCATATTCTCCTGTGCTGGCCTGAAGACCAGTCTGGAACCAGTAACAGCAGAGTGAGGAAAGCACTGCTCTTATCAGGCCCAGGGCTTGTCCTGGTTCAGGACAATGAATAATTCATTAGGATTGCCACTGGCTCAGGAACATCCTTCTGCTACTGATTACTTGCTTTTATCCACCCATTTATCTTCTTTAAAGATTTTGTTTCCTTTCAAATACTTGTTTCCAATTTTCCTGTTTAAAGCTATGTTTTCCCCTGGCTTTGAGGTTTTAGATACACTCTTTTCTATCCATACCAATGCTGACCACAAATTCCCAGTACAATCAAAGTCTAAAATCTAAAATTACTCTCACTATTGAGATATAACCAAATGTTGCAAGGTTTGGTTCTTGACATCAAAGCAGTGTATAAACCACTGTAGTCTCTGATTAACTATTGTGATGCTGGACTGGAGACTATTTTTATGGAAGATAATTGCCAGTCTCCCCTGACCAAGAACAAGTTTCAATTTACACAGTTAAACTTCTAAGTTGATTAAAGTTATTTGGCATGTACATGTTTGACTATACATACATTCCATAGCCAGTGTGAATTTTATTTTCATTTCTTTTGATTATATCTTAGTGAAGTCGAGGTGAAAAGAATGACTATTGCTTTGCTACATGTGCTTCATTTTTAAAATGTGATTATCATGATTATTATAGTTCTGATGCCACTGGATTCTTGTCATTCACTGAGTTTCTAATCTTACAATTTTAATAGCTATTAATATATTAGCGAGAAAATTACTACCTGCTAATATCTGAGCTCATTCTGCATAACCCTTTTCTGAAGATGGGAACCATGTTGCCAGTATTTGATGTGCTATAAGATTTTGAAAAATCATGGCAAGTTAATTAAGTTAGTTGACTAATTTCCCTAATTGCCTCGGGCATTAGTCACTCAGACCTATTGCTCTGTGTATGTCTGTGTTTCCCAAGTATTTTCTCATTTATTCTTTGTAAATAGCAATTTTTACAAAGTCTTCATTAGTTCCTAATTGTTCAAATTTGTCTTCTTCATTATACCTGCTAAAGACCAATTTTTAAAATGAGTTCATTTTCTCTGCTATTTTGGAGCTTTTATTACATCTTATCTCGTTTGTTTATTACAGAATTTAAATTATTCCAATATATTTCGTCTTTGGCTTTAGGAACAGCTAAAGTATCTTTTCTGTGAGTTTAGCATAATCCATACTAAAATTAAGCATTTCCAGAATGAAGACTATTTTTTTCAAAAGTGTTATGCAGTAACATTTCATCTACAATTTGTTAAATAAGGAATACATTAAACCAGTTTGGCTGCTGAAGCCTGTAACTCAGTCAGCTTTCATTTTAAACATATCTTGATACCCATCAAATCAACATGGTTTATTCTAGCATCCATAGTAGAAGTCTCTTTTATTGTCCTGCTCAGAAAATCCAGACCTGTATTACAATGCAGAAATTCTTTTAGTGTTGTTTAGGTGATTTTTATCTTGATAGAATTTGGGTGGGGGGTTGTACAAAGGGATCGTGCAGCTGAGCTAAATCCTCAGGCCCTTTGATAGAATTATTTAGTCCTTTGTGTTTTAGATTTATTTTATGTTATTGTCTTTTTGAGACGGGGTCTCCCTATGTAGTTCGGGCTGGTCTTGAACTCACTTTGTAGCCCAAGCTGTCTCAAACTCACAGCAATCCTCCTACCTCAGCCTTCAGAGTGCTGTGCGTCACCACGTCTAGCATGTTTTAGATTTTTTTTTCCATCTGTAACTTTAGTTTGTTGTGTTTTTAAAATTGATACCTAAAAATGTAACTGTCTAGGGGTACCATGAAACGTTTCAAATTCTTTCAAGCCTTTTGGAAAGATGCAATACATTATAGTTACCTATAGTCACCCTACTGTGCAAAAAGGACACCAGAATCTTCTTTTTAAGGATACACGCGCACGCACACACACACACATACACACACAATTTCAATTCAGGGCCCTCAGATTGAGTTACACTCCAAGCCCTTTTTACCTTTCAAGATAGGGTCTAGGTTTCCCAGTTGGGACTTGAACTTGCTATGCTCCGACCTCAGTCTCATGGGTATGGGAAACAGTGAGGGGCACTGGAACTTCTGTCTGACCTATTTGTGAAATTAAATACCTGTATCCACATGAATTCTAACTTGAAATAAAAATAAAATATTTCAGATTTATTAGATAACTATGAAAATTGTGTTTGTACTTTTTTTTCCTTTGTATTCAAACTGGACTCAGGACCTTGCACTTGCCAGGTAGGTGCTTATGCATTGAGTTACATCGGTCGCTGCACTCGCACCTTGAGGGTGCTCGGTCAGAATCACCGGTCTGACTTCGGCACCGCAGGAGGCGGCCTCCAGGGGGCCCCGGACAGCGCCCGGGGCGGCGAAGAGCTGCGGCTCTGAGAGAGGCCCGCAGTGAAGGCAGAGCGTCCTCGCCCCGGGTCCATTCCTGTGGGGAAGAGTCTGGGTCTCTGCGCCCCGCTCACCTGCGCTCAAGCCTAAGTGACTGCTGCGCACTGCAAGACGCATCGCCTTCCCTCGGGTCCGCGCTCAGCCTCTCCCCGGCCCCAAGCCAAAAGCGCCTCCGGCCCGCGGCCCGCGGTGCTGCAGCCAACTCCGTCCGGCCGCCTGCGCGCGCCGGCTCCCTCCTCCCCTCCAGCCTACGACTCGCGGTGCCGCAGCCAACTCCGTCCGGGCGCCCGCGCGCGCCCGCTTCCCGCTCCCCTCCCGCCTCCGCCCCGCCCCGCCCCCGGCCCCGGCTGGCCGCTTGCACCCGGCTCCTCCATCTGGCCGAGCAGATTCCGCGTCCCTCACAGCTTCTCTTGGAATTGACAGTTTTCCTCAAAACAGACGCCAGAGCCCCACGCTGCACACCAGACAAACAAACACGCACACGGAGCGAGGCCCGCGTTCCTCCACAGACGGCTCCTGCGCGACCGCGAGGCCCCGCGCCCTTGGGGCCTGGCCCTTCCTCCGCGCCTGCGCTCCGCGGCGGCGGGCACTGCTGTCCCCGAGCGCCAGTCAGGCTCTCCCTTTCCGTGTCACCGTCCCCCCGGCCCGCCCCCGGCCCCGCTCTGGGGCCGCGCAGTCCGGGCCCCGCAGTCGCCGGGTCTCCGGGGCCATGGGAGCCAGGTCCCCAGGGTGCGCGCCCCGCTGAGCGGGAGCCCAGGCCGTGGCTGGAGGGCAGCGGTCAGTTTACACCGATTTCCGTGTGACAACGTTTCCTCCCACCGGGAGGTGCACTGTCTCCCTGCCATTCTAACACCGTTCAGGTCTTGAAGTTCCTCAGACTCAGATATCCTGGCCTGTGATGGTCTGATGGTTGCTACGGGCTGATTATTGTCTGTCTTTCATGTGCACCTTCTCAGTTTGCTACCAAAATATGGACACGGGGATGCTGGATGTTGATCCAGTCACTTATGTCACTTTACAACCATTTATGGCACTTTGGAGTTGGTTAGCCTGTGAGCCCCAAATCTTCACGTGGAGATGGTGGCTCTCATTGTCTTCATTCTAGGGCATGCAGTTTTCACTTTTATTCTGATCCAGGTCACCCATTCATGGGGTCAGTGCTTCGGGTCTTACTGCTTTTTATCCAGAATCAGAGCAATTCATGGTAGGGCTGTCCTTCCCTGACAGTGGGAGATGACCGTGTGTCCTATGAAATTCTAAACATCTATTTGACAATAAATCTAAGCCAGGAGTGATGGGGAGTGATAATTTTTTTTGAGTGCTATTAATATCTTCTAATGGCTGGCAGTTGCATTATTCCCATAGATACCACAGGGTAGAAAGTAGGTTAAGAACTCTTTTATATACATACTAGATACTAATGCTGTTCCAAAGCAGGGAAACATTATGGATGACAAACAATAAAATCCAAGATACAGAGGTTAACGCTGGTGAGAATCAGAGTATAATGGAGAAGGCATAGAAAATATAACCTGTGCTGGATGCTATGAAAAAGTGTTGAATTATTCCTAAAATACATTGGCTTGGAAAAGATTATATGTCAGATAGATATGAGGATGTGTGATGATCTACCGGGGCTGTTGAGATGGGAGGAATTTAGACTGCCAGCATCCCTAGCCTTCTCTCATCCACATACTCACAGCACCATGTTGCTATCACTAGAAAATTCCAGTGTCATCAGTGGTCCATGTAGGAAGACAAAACTGGCCTCTTAAATCTTTAAAGGCCCTGGAGTCACATCCCACCACTATCTTGCTCTGTGTTGCCTTGGGAAAAGTTTAGCTCTGGGCACAATCTGTCACTGGTTGTTATATTCCATCCAGTTCAGTCATGCTGGGTTTGCCTCAAGGAATCACTGTGTGTTTGTAAGCCAAGGGTACTGAGCTTCTATGTTTAGGCATTGGAAACTCATGCCTATACTGGAGTGCAGTGACAGTATTTGAGCATCACAATGAGGAATAAAGGGTATTCTTTCACTCCCCCATCTAGAGCTGTTTCCAGGCCAAGAATTATAAAAGTCCTTCAGTCACTGTAACACCTCACATTGCCAACAAAATGTGCCAGCATGAAAGCTATAATTGAAAAGCAGGTGATCTTGGACACTGAGTATGCTTTTCATTTCCTTTCTTTGACAGGAAGCCAGCCGAACTAATGTTTAGATTTGATGGAACTCTAATGAAGAAAGGAAGACATTTTCTAAAAGAGAGAATTGAAGTTCAGATAAATTTAATCTCAGTGGTAGAAGGGCTGACACTTAATTGTATCTGCTAAAGACATAGCAATAGCAACACTATCTAAATAATTTTTTTCCTCATGTTTTTCTTACTGTGTAATACTTACAAAAAATTCAAAATATGTTTTAACTCATGGGATTTTTTATTTCAACACCTTGGTATATTCACATATTCAATAGAAAGTTAAGTTAATCTGTATTTGCCTTACCACAATCTTTATTCATTTAGATTATCAAATGAAATTTATAGTTCTCTTTTTTTTCTCACCAATCACAGAAAAGAGAAATGGCCAAAAGGAAAATTTGAAGCTTTGGTCATTGCTGTTGATTCTATCAGAGCTCACTCTTTCTCCATTTCTTGTCTCTGCCCTCCAGTGGGGAGCCTTCCCTCTCATATCTCATCTGCCAAACCCCTCTAGGTTCATGCATTCTCATGGTAAAACCTACAGATTTGAAAACATGCTTCCTTTCCAATAGTTTTAGAAAAAAAATCCTGTGTAGTCAAATAGTCATGACCGCATCATATCTCCATCCTTAAACCCACCAACATTAAATGATAAATTCTATGCTCTGATGATTTGGACATGAATCATTTATCATAGTAGAGAGTACTAAAAATGAGATATGTTCAAACCCCCCCCCATTTTCTTGGCTTCTGTATCATTAACAGTTAACTAATAATTAGATACATCTGACACAGTGCTTATAAGATGCTTTAAAATGAGGGACACATGAAAGAACCTTTAAAGTTATCAAACAATTAAAAAATGTTTAGTACGTGTTGACTTGTCTATCCTTTCCAAAACACTTGGGAGAATTTCACTCACTGAGACTTGAAATGGCAGCACTCTCTGTTGGTAAATGATTTGTGAAAATCATCATCTCTTGAATCCAGAATGACATCACCTTCCCACCTCTTCTTACTGCCCTTTGTTTCTGTGGGAATAAAGAAATGGGAGTAGAAAAGTTATTTCCATCTTGCTGCTTACATTGGGAAAACTGGACAGTGACATAATAACAAGAGGAGATTCCTAGAATTAAAAGGATTCGTTATTCCCAGCTTCTTCCTGACAATCTAACGCAGTGTTCACTTAGTCTGTGATTATATTTTTATTCTATGTCACTCCTGCATATGGATTTAAGAAATAAAATTTTTAAAATAATTTTACAGATATACTAAAATAAAAATCAAAACAAAATATAACCAAAACTAACTGTAGTAGGGAGAAGTAAGAACTCAGAAGTTAAAAACCAGTTGCTGGTACATCAACTTTGGAGGCCAGCAGCTGGCTTTGATGGTCCCAGATCTGCTTGCTGTGCCGGAGGCTGAGAACGAGGAGGCTTTTGAAAACTTCTTTTCACACTAGGCACATCTGTGTGCCTGAGGGCCCCATGTCCTGGGGAAGCAGCTCTGACAGACTCTTCTTATCCTGCTCAGTATTATTAGGGGATGCCTGTTAGTTGCCTCTGGAGAAGACCTGTCACGGAGGTTTGTACCCTCTGTGAGGCCACCTTGATAGGAACATTTTTGACTGTTCATTTGAAATTGAGATGCATTCATGACAAGTATCTTTCATGTGCAGGTGAGTAGGGGAAGCAGATGGACCCCACAGAAATGAAGATTTATTTTTCATGTGGCGTCTTTAGCAATTAATGGTGAAGGAAAGCCCTGAGGAAGCGCATGAAAAGAAAAGGGGACTGAGCTTTCTCTCTTCTGCATCCCTTACAAAAGCCAGAGGACAAATCAATTTCTGTCCTAATCTGTGTGAGAAAAGGCAAGATGAGGGAGACCTGGTGCAGACTTTGGGGCCCAGGAAAGGTAGTACACCGAACAGGGAACAGGTAGCATAATGCTAACTTGCTCTATGGCCGTGCTGGTGTCACTTTCCATGTAGACAACTGATAAGATTTGATTAGACAATTGTTAAATCGCCTTTCAGCAATGATAGTTTAGATGTCCTTTACTGGGAGCTCAGTAATCTCTTTATTATCACTGGTAACATGTGCTGCAAGTTTTACTATCACCATTGCATACGTGATTCCATTTTTATATTCATTTAAAGTTTTCAAAGTCCATGTCATTATTATCATTTTGCACACTAGGATAGTGGATAACAGAGAAATTATACAATTCACTCATTCTTAGTTGTGAAAAGGAGAAGTCAGAGTATAGAGCCAATATTCTTTTGATTCAAAATCTATGATGCTTACCTAAGGAAGACAATTTCTCTGCCAATGATAGATTAATTTGTCAAATTCATGGGCTAACTTCTGCCAGTTTTTCAATCAAATAAGTCAAATTCAACTCATAATTTAGAACTAGGAAGCTCTGGTTTCCTTAAGGATGTTTATTTGCTTATCTGACAAAAAGTTTCTTTTTGTCATAGAGAATCATTACATTATTCCAGAGTTTGATAAGATGAAATAAATTAGATGAAGCAAGATGTGTGTGGAAACCAAATGGCACATTGTTGGTAATCAGCACCTCATAGTTCTGTTCTACTTTCTTGGTTAAACAAAGCCTGGACCTTATGAAAGAAGCTATCCCTTTGATATGTCCCCCTGAGCAATTCCAAATGTGTTTCTAACAATCTTGCATTAGAATTTGTGAATGAAAAGGCTTATGAATAGAAACAAATTCAATCTGAAATCAAATATGGTCTGGATAAAGCTCTCAAATCAATGACAAATAGTCTTCTGAGGGTTTGTATTTATTCACTAAAAGCCCTAAGGGTAGAACTAGAATTTGTGGGAAGAAGCCAGATAAATCAGCTTAATAAAATAAACAACTTTCTAACTTAGGCTCTTCTAAGAAGGATAAATGATCCTAGAAAGCAGAGAATCTTCTGACACCCTAAGTCTTCAGGTTGCACAGATTAAAAGAGTATCTGCTGTTCAATGGGACTACTCCTGAGACTATGGTAACTCCTCTTAGTGGAAGCGTTCTATACATAGAGATGCTGTGAATCTTCTAAGATTTAATGGATGCTGTACAGAAGCCAGATGCCTCAGAAAGCACTTTTATTTATTAATTCATTCCCCTCACTTTTTTTTGAGTAGTTATATCACTCTTTGATCTGAGCACTATGGATATAAGAAAAGAAAAATATAGTTCTTCCTCTTAATTGAGCTAATAGCATAACAGAGGAGAGACTCATGAAAAATGAAAAAAAAAGAATCAATGAAATAGGACTGGTGTTACATGAGATTATATATGGTATGATGGAATGTATATATGAATCTAAGATTTAGCAGTGAAGGTGGTATAGTGTAATAAGAAAGGGTGAGCTTAGCATGAGACAGAGAAAGATGCAAAAAGTAGCAAACAATAGTATTCAATAGTGATACCTCATCCTTCAATTTAATTTCTGCAGCTAGAAGCAAAACGTGTCTAACTGCAAAATGACACAGTTTTGGAGATGCAAACTACAATTCTCAAATCATTACTCTTAATGTAATGCATTCTTTAAAAAGATCTAATAAGTTGCCATCAGTAAATCTGAGTAAGTTTCTGGTATGACCTCCTTTCAATGTGATTAAAAAAAAAGAGAGAGCTTTTGCAGGTAAACTCTATGCCTGTGCTTCATTAGCTTTTGTAAAACACTTTTTCCCTTTTTCATATTTTGAGACTATTCAGAGAGAGAAAGAAAAAGACACTTCTTGTTTATTCAGTGTCAATTACTGTCAGGGTGAAGCCGAGGTCTGCAGGTTAATTACGAGATGCTACTTAGCACCTCAACTGTTTTTATTCATGCATGTGCAAGGTTAGGGCCACACTGAAGCACCCACTGTCCTATGGACCTGTCAGTTACCTTTAGAAGTCCAAGGTTTGTTTTTTTTCTTTGTTTTCTTACCTAGAATACCCTTCACAACTTCATCATCTGCTTATTGGCTAAAGTGGGGGAGAAACTTCACTGTTTGAACATTCTCACACTCCTCTAGAAGCCACTAGTAATTATTTTAGTTTCTATATCCCATAGTCCTGTTCACCTCTATGTCTTGAGATTTTTATTAAGCTATATTCAAATATGTTTTTGTATTATTTCTGGCATTTGCACTTAATTTTTAGTCTTCTGGAGGACTGAGATTAAAACATTAATCTGTGCATCTCCATCATCTAGTACAATGTCTGAAAATACATGTTGAACATTGATTTTACAAAAAGACCAGATAAAGTTAGGTATATTTTTGAAGTTAGTGAAACCCTCCTATACTTTCAAAATATCTTTTTTTCATAGGAAACACCATCTAATAGATTTACTATGTAATCATAGAAAGATTGTGGGCCTAAGAATCAAGATACTTGAACTCCTTGCCATACATGTTGTCTACTTGTTGAACAAGCTCCAGAAAGTGCATTAACTTGAAAAATAGTACATGAAATACTTCTGTCTCATTATGTTTAGTGTTAAAGGAGATAACTTTGAAGGTTCCCATTAACTAAAAAATTCTAAAACCCTTAAAAGTGGCCCATATTACAGTAATAATGTAAAATCTGCACTACCAAATGTTATAAACAAAGGGCATAATGAATATGGAACCGTTAAGACCTGGATTTACATTTCAACCTGCAACAAACATGAGACATTGGGTAAATCATTTAATATCTAATCTTCAGTAATCTTAAAAGTGGAAATAAAATTTGTTTGGGACCACTATGAACATGTATGAAGATAAGTCATTTGACAGAACGTTTTAAATTTAATTATTAATTTAAATAGGCACTCCAAACATGCATGTCATCAGCTACTGTAGAAGACAATTTAATATTGTCCTAATGCTATAGTTTCCTGAGCACCCTCCCTTCTTCCAGAGAAAAAATTAGCACATTAAAATTTAGAATCTTAAATTTGGTCACGTGATTCCCTTAATTTCACACTTTCAATGGCTTCTGTTTATTCTGAATTCAGAACAAAGGCCCAACTCCTTAGATGGTTTATAGGAACTTGTGTAGTCTGACACCACAATGTCCTTCCTGTTCATTCTCTGCACTCCAGGTCTATAATCTGCTGATATCTCACTGAGTGAGCTCATCTTCTATTGTGTCTTTCTCCTTGCTGTGCCCTTGGATTTTCCTTTACCTGGGCTCCTCTCATCATGCTTCTCTCTATAAACATCAGAGAAAGGCCTTGTCCCTGCCATATCCCTCTTCACCTCTATAAATGCTGTGTCTCTATTCAGAGATATACTAACTCATACAAAGTTATTAAACTTTAAACAAGAGCTTGTGTGTTGTTTTAGAACCAAGTTCAGAAAGACTGACAATATTCTATCGCTTTCATATAAAAAGGTATACCTCTTCCAGGTTTGCCAAAAGAAAATTTTCTGTTGTAGCTGTTATTGGATCACCGAATGTTATTCAATAGTAATGGTAGAAATTCAGACATTTTTGTGTTCTGTAAAGCATGTGATATGGGGTAGATTAATAACTCAGGCATAAAAGGAATGTGGCAACTGGTATGCATTCTTCAAAAGACATGCATGCCAAAACAAAATAAAACCATTGGTTTATAGCCACTAGCTTTTACCTGTATACAAAATTTTGTGTCAGAAACTATCAGAAACAAGTGACTTTTCTCTCATTGCTGAGACAAAAGAACTGATGCCCAAAATTAGGGAATGAAAAATGTACTTAGCTCACAGTTCGTGGAGGTCTCAATCTATACTTGACTGGCTCCAAGGCAGAGTGGCACATGGCAGAGGGCAACTGTTCATGGTGGCAGAAGACAGCAAAAGCAGCAAGCAGAAAAAGGACGAGCAAGAAAGAAGACTCTTTCTATCCTTCAAATTGTATGTAGGACGGGTATATCACTCACTCATAATTCTAGCACTAGACAATGAATCAGTCATAAACTTTAGATTCAGCTGCCTCCAAAAAGCATGCCTGCATGACTCATGAGGCTTCTGGGGGATATCCAGACACAAACTATAACATAACTGATAGATACATTTCAGTAATAATTATCGTGTGTGGATGGCTAGATATGAATTAATCAGTGCTTAAGGCAAATGCTTGAAATAAGTTCTACTGGTCATAGCTTTATTTGTAGCCATTAGAGTTAAAAAGTAGCATAGGTGCTTTTTAATTGATGGGTGACTAGTGGGTTAGCAAGGAGCACACCAGTAATTATGGTATCACCTGTACTATCATCATTGTGCCACAGGAAGATCCTACTCCATATTCAAACCAATTTCAAAAATATTTCTTTCGTTTGTAATTATGCAAACACAATTATATAAATTTTAAAAAGAAAGTAAAAAGGTAAAACTTTAAAAAATCATGACTAGAGGTCAGCACTGTAAACATTTTTTCCATGGTTTAAACTCAAAAGGCTCCCTCTGCATGAAAGATCTGAGCTCTAGGGATAGGGTTAGATGAGCCCCTGAAAATAGCAGTCTGCTTTATTTCTGAGGCATTTAAAGCCTGGTGAGATTCACACAATATACCCCTGAAACTAGAAAACCATGAACACTGTCCATTTTTTAGATGAAGGGATGAGAATGTAGGTCACATTAAATGAAAGCGGACAATGGCCTGATGAGTGGCCTGGTGAACAGAAGCCTGAGCTGTTTTTCCCTAACACAGAGCTACTGTTACTGCAACTGTGAAGATTTCCTTTCTAGGAGTCCATCTGCGTATAGTTTGATGATAAATAAGGCAGAAAGTATTCCAAAAATACAGAGTATTTTCTTGATGTATAGTAAAATAAAGAAAATATCCTTATCTTTACTAATAACTGTTGTTTTATAAATTTCTGATAATCACATTCTTATAATAGTTGAATATTCTTTGTGATGAATTACACTCAGTCAACTTGTTTTCTATTCTTGCTCTTTTCTGGGATTGTGTTTTCTGGGTTACAAAGACAAGAAAACTTCACAACTTACCCTTGAAAAGGATAACAGTTAAAACTGTTGGGTTGATGGTTTTTCAAGCACCGAAGTTTGTGCAGGTTTTGTAGAGGTGAGTAGTGGTGTTTTGGCATTGTTCAGAAATCTCAGAAGGAGCACAGAATGGTACAGATTTGGTCTCTTGCATGACCTAGTCGGTATTCTAGTCATTTTACTATATCTGTGTAATATAAAACAATGTTACCACTTTTGGCTTATTTTAATCTTTTTCTTGACTAACTAAACATAAAAACATGCCATTTACTTTTAATCCATAAATCTTGACTGTTTTATAATCCAGAATAGTTCAAAAATAAAGCATAAGAGTTTTAATCTTATGCTATGCCCAGCTTATGATATTTTCTAAAGCTCTAAAAACTGTTCATGAAGTTTGAGAATACTAAACTGGTTTATTTTCAAAAGCTCAAAGTTTGTTTTCTTATTAAAAGTTTCTTAAACACACACAAAAATAGTTTAATTCAAACATAGACTCTACAAATTTATTACTGTATATTAAATTGTGATTGTCAGTAGTGCAGACAGGTAATATATATGAAAAATATTTTTTTCTTTTCCAAGAAAGTAAAAAATCATTGAGACATTCAGTCAATAAACATTTAATGAATATCTACTTCAAAAGATCATTATTGGAGGAACAACAATAAATAACATACAGCCATTGTAAAGAGATCATCTAAAGTATTTCATGTATACACACAACAACTATAAGTTATTGTTCATAAAACATAGAGTACCTAAGAAGTACCAGGCTTTGGAGCTAACACTGGTAAATCAAAACAGCAACAGCGGTACTACTAGTAATAACAGCAGGTCATTTGTCAAGAGCCTTTTTGTGTCTGGCATTGTGTCAGGAATTATCAACTTTGTTTTATTCCCACTTTGAGTTAAATAACAGAAGACTAGAAAATGTAAGTGTATAATACAAGTATTTATATTATCGGCTAAAATCTGATGTGTTTGGCTCAAAAGAGTTTTTACTTATATCATACTACTTTTCATACAAAGACCTAGAAGACAAACATGCTTTTCTTTAAAAATCACAGTTCATAAGGACAATGAAGAATATAAATAGATATAAAACAATATATTAAAATATATGATGCAGTGATATGTATAGCATAATAATATCTATGAGGTGGGAAGGAGTTTCTAACTGCCTGATGTTGTCCAATAACAAAAGGGATGATGTCTTTTTCAGTGGAGTATGAGTATGAGTTCACTTTTTAGTCATTGTCAGGGAATTATGCAGGGAAAAAAATGGGAAGAGCAAAAGGTCAATGCATAAGGGAGAGTGGACATGGTTTTAGTCAGCCATGGAGCACAGTGAATTTCTAGATGGAAGGGAAAATAAGCAAGAGCAGGTTGCCCGAGGGCATGAAGAAGACAAGTCATGTCTTGTAGTAGTTTGCACTTTTTATAAGCAGTGAAGGGAAATTAAATGTGAGTATTGACTCAATTAAGTTTCACTAAGCAAATTATCATCTTAGAAGCTGTGTGGAGAATGAATAAAAGCAAGGAGAGCAATTGCAAATATTCTAAGCAAGAAGGCGAGGCACCTAACTTAGAGGGTCATATGCAGGAAGAGTGGGACAGGCTGGAGAACATCCATTAGGAGAAGTTGAAAGATTCCTACTGAAAGCACATCTATGGGAGTATTTGCCCATAATTTGGACCAGAGGGACTCAATGTAAGGCAGTTCTACTAGGTTTGTGAGCACTAGAAATGGAGAATGTTTAGAGATGCGTAGTGTGATGATTAATCTTGGTTGCAACTTGACTGGCTTCAGAGGTGACCAGAAGACTAATAAAATACACTTCTGGGTTTAGCTGGGCAGGTCATGTGGTTAAAATCCTGGGACTCTATCTGGATTCCTGGCACTTATCTCGCTGTCTCTTCACTTGCTCTCTGCTTTCCAGGTGCCATGAGTTGAGCACTTTCTTTTGCTGTACCTCTCTGCCACAGTGCTTCTGCTTTGGATTCAGCCAGACACCCACTGAAACCTCAGATACCATGAGACAAAATAAACCTCTCCTCCTCTAAGTTGCAGATGCAAGGTATTTTGTTCTAGTGATGGAAACCTGACAGGTTCACTTTTAAATACTGTGAATTTCAAAGACTGTGACACATACAGCGTAAATTGACACATTCAGTACTAATTAGTAAGTCATGAATATCTGAGGAGAAAAAGTTCTGTGCAATTACAGGCAATAGGGGTAGTTACCCTCTGACGCTAGTGTGTGCTAAGAGGAATAGAGGTCAGGTGTCAATTCTAATTTATAAAGGGGAAATAAAGGTGAAAACTACAGAGCATAAAATGAAGGACCCAGTAGGAAGGAGGATGTTCGGTATAGAATATTTTGAGCCATGTGCATCTGTCTTTATTCTGTTGAGGTGTGAACACAAGGTGAGGGAAACATGACTATTACTGAAGGAGATCATTGTGTAGTGTAGTGGGGAGGGAGAAGTGATTACTCATAGGTGAGGATCAAGAATAGGTAAGATCACAGGAAACCGGATTGAAGAGTGCGTATGATTTGCCTTTGACTTGCTTGTTTGTTTGGATGGCTATAACAGAATGCCACAAAATGGTGACTTAAACTACATTTATGTCTTACAGTTCTGGAGGCCTAAGTTTGAGAACAGTGTGGTAGTGTGGTCAGGTTCATTCCAGAGAGATTCAGGAATTTCTCCTTGTAGAGTGATTCTAGAGCAGGGACAAGAGTGGTGTCTTCTTATGAGAGCATCCTAGGAATAATAACTCTCCCTGTAGAAAAGGAGTAGTAAATTTGCTAGTGGTCCAAATAGTAGACATAAAAGTGCTTGTTATGGAGTCCCTAGACTGTGACACATGTCCTTGTATGCACAGCATCCATCTAGCTTAGACTCTGTATCAACACCATGGGGCATGGAAGAGTCATCAAGGTGCCCAATGTGGACGTGTAGGTATCTGATCTATGCTGTGAGTGAAAAGGAGCCTAAATCCACCTGATCACATTATATCTTTCTTGGCTAAACTTCTAAGAATGTAGGGCACAATATTTACTGCTGCTTATGGCCTGCTGGACCACTTGACAAAATGATGTCAGGAGAGGGGAGACGAATGATGGTAACTATGCAATGGGTCTGAAAGTGGACAAAGGATCTTGATGAATATGAAACATAAAGTAGGACAGAGTAACTTGCTAAAAGTAATTTAATAACTGAAAGGTAGTGTGTTATGGGAAGAATTATGGAAGTGGTGATACTTACATTCAATATTAACTGATTTCAATGATACCATGTTAGATGATTAAAAATGACAGGAGTTACGTCAGCATAAGTGAGCAAATAGTAGATATTCAAGTGGAAACTGTGAGGTAAGAGAGCCAGCTGGAAGTGGATGAGCATGGAGCATGCTGGGGAAGGGTGAGTTGCCCATTTCACAGGTGTGAGTGAAGCTCAATGAAATGATGCTGGAAAAGGATCCCATGAAGCCAGCATTCAAATGGCACACAGGTTGAAGACACAGGTCATTAATTGTAGGTTTAAAAAATTAAAGTTCAGAATGCTCTTTAGTTGTCTAAAACCTGGAGCCTGCAAGAAAATATGCCACTTGTTTTTTATGAAAATTTTGGTTGTATTCAAAGTACTTTTGAGACTTTTTCTGGAATTCTGACACTTCGACAGGGAAGTTCAGGAATTTATTGTAAAGATCAGTCTATCAGGTAGAGCACTGCAACTGAGTCAGGCCCAGTTAAGAAGAATAAAATCAGGGAAAAACTGATTTTTTAGGAGTTAGAATCTTTATAGAGACAGAGACAGAGCAGTCAGGGCATGCAAGTTTATAAAGGAGCTTTGAAGCCAAGGAACTTTGAATGAAATAGAGCTGCTTTAGTGACAGAAAAGTTTTCTATGTTACATGTTGGCTTAGTATCAGGTCTAAGGAAATCCCCTTTCTTTAATTTTTCTTTTATTTATTTATTTAGTAGGACTACATTTGTTCCTTTCAAATTTTAATATACTGTATTGTATGCCTCTCCTAATCAGAAAAGGCAACCAGTTGCTTTGAATTTTTATACCGCTTATATGAAAACCAAGCAAATATATTAGAAATACTGAATTTTTAAGTAAGATTCATGTTTTCCTGAAAGAAAATGTGCATATATATGTATACATATATATGCAGATATATTTGGATTTATTACATTTATTGCAGTACAATTATTTTCATTTTATTCATCTTCTGGAAATGTCATTAGCAAAGAAAACTAAACGCAAATGAAGATGTCTAGGGAAGCATACTGCCCTCAGTTTTCAAACTGAATAAATTATACAACAAGGTTACTCTCCCAATTAGACAATGTCTCAGGACATTGTCACTTTCTAAATACAGGCACATTTGAATTTTAAAATGTTAGTTTTTTAAACTGTGATCTCTTTGCATCCTTGTTTGGGCTAAAGAGGAAATACTGTAGATCCATTGAGATGTGCAAAGTAATATTATATCGACCAGGCCAAGAGACTTTTGCAATTACAACTATAGGTGAACACAAATCTGCAAACACACATATACATAAACATTCATGTAATGCCTTTTTAATCTTTTTCTTTGATCGTTTTATTGTTATATTATGTTTTGAATTTGTTGCATTCAATGTTCTTAGTTTTAGGCTAACAATAATTCTATTAGTATATGTTTTTGAGGAGAAAGGAACTTTAGAGGGATAATTTTAATAGCTTTTGGCATTCTCAGGTTGGATGAAGAAAAATGTGATATTTCTGAGACCTAAAATTTCTAAATATTTAACATTTAATTTCTCCTAAAAGACATCTACTCTGTGTAGACATTAAATTAAGCCAAATAAATTCTAAAATGTTTTCAACTAAGGTTTAAATATAATAATGCAAATACATAAGTGTGTACACATGTTTGCATGTTTAACCTAAACACAAATTATAAACAAGGACTTTGATTTTTCCATTCAAAAACTTTTCCCCAGCTGCTTTTGTAACCTTAATGAATTTATTAAAATATGTCATATACTTTCAAAATTACTTTTATTTTAATGTTATTTCTGGAAAATTTACATTTTAGCAATATAAATCACAGTGGTCATTTAGCCTGACAATGCTGGCTGAGGAATATAGAATATTAGTTTTTGTAAGAATGAATTGACTTCACTATGAAATAAGGTTTTCTTGGTATCAGCCCTGCAGAAATATATTGGTTACAGCTAAAATATATGGCTATGTTTATGCTAAAACATACAAACATTATAAAACTGTATATTGACTTCAGTAACAATGTATTCTTTCCAATGGATTCATGTGGCTTTCAGCAAAAATGTATTGATTTCATTAAAATGTGCTCCTTGAGATAAACAAAAATTCAGTTAAAATGCATTGGTTTCCATTAAAGTTCATTGAGTGAAGTGAAGAACATTATGCTGTTATTGGTTAGCCTCAGGGTTTGGTAAGTATTGAACAGAGACGTATACATAAGTAATAATAAAGTCTGGGGAAAAAAAGACATTATAAACCATAAAATGATGCAAATATTCAACAAGCATTATTAGATTGGATTTCTTCACAGGCATTAAAAGTCGGCTCAGGTACTTTGCACAAAGTCACTTTGACCTGGGCATATTCTGAATTCATAGGGACTCAAGTAACTTTATACACAAAAACTCTAGTTGGTCCTGTGCTTACATTATTTACCATGAGGACATCAGGCCATGAAGATGTTCTTTAGAACAGGTTTTATGAGAATGTAAAATAATGTTAAAACTTCCTACTGAAGTCTTTGGGAGCAGAGTTGTGCATGTGGATGTGCATGTGTGTGTGTGTGTGTGTGTGTACTCACATACACAAAAACTTGAATGACAAATTTTATTTATTAATAACAGGATTGTTTAGATTTGCAATTCTATGTGTACCATTTTGATGTCATATTCTTGAGTTTGTTAATTATATTTTAATATTCAAATTTATTGGCATAGAATGCTTAATATGATTGAATATTTTTAATTGTTTCATTCTCTATAGGAATGAGAAATTTTCCAGTTATGACCAAAATTTGCCTGTGAAGAGGAATTTTCTAATGATCTACATTTGGGAGCAGAGATCTCCATGATCCTCCAGCATTATGATGTGTCAATGGTCAGCAGGTTTCCAGCTCAGCTGCACAGTAGAATCATCAATTCTGAGGTCCAATTTCAGACCAGTTTAGCTAGAATTGCTGAGTAATTCTCACAGGTAGGTATTTTTAAAGCATACCTCAAATATTTTATATATGTAATAAGGTTTGTGAAGAATGGTACTAGTACCCAGCAATACTGAATTCAATTCCTACTTACCGGGGCAGGGAAAAGTGATTTTATCTCTCTGAGCACATAACTTCATTTATGAGGTAGAAGAAGGAGTCAAGTGTTGTAACCTTAAGCCTTTCTGGAATAAGGAAAGATAGTAAATGTAGGCCATGTGAAGCAGTTAAAATATTAGACAGGTGTATTTTCTGGGAGAGACAAAAGAGGGCCTATTTCATCAAAACCCCTTAATCTTCTTTATTCTAACGTTGTGATGGTCAAACAAAACATTTCCAGGGTAAACTTGGCCCTTGACTTTTATAAAATAATCATTCAGGTTTCTTCTAGCTTCAACACACTTCCTACAATTAGATCCTTTACGCTAGGGAAATGGAGTTTGATTATACAATAATATTTATTCTTTTTTATGTGCTCATTAAAAGTGTTGAGAGTTTGCAAGACACATCTAGATGAGGTGCCTAGTACATTTTTCAAGGAACTTTATTTTCATATGTTTTTCTTATTTAAATTGGTTGTATTCTAAGAAATTGGATAGAAAGTTTAGTGTCTGGCAGGTGTTTTGGGTTCATATCCTCTTATTTGAGAAGTGTACAAGGGCTTTGTCAAAGAGAAATTTCAGTGGTCACCTGTGAAAAATGGCAAGGAAGACCTTATTTGACACTATTGCAATAAGGACAGAAATGCGATAAGACAGAAATGTAATTCAAGTCCACTGTAACAAAAAATGAGTTAGTTTGAAAACTCTAGTGAGCTAGTGGAAAACCACTGCAGAACAGTAGGGGAGACTTTGGTTAATGTGATTAGACTATGTCTGTTTGCCAAGGGTCATTTATTGATGGTAGGCTCAGATTCTCCTATAAAGACTGGGGTACAGTGCAGCTATCTTTCCTGATGATCACATTTCAAAGGGATGCACAAGAGACAGAGTAAGTTTTCTCAAAAAAAATTCTCTAAGAACAAAGAGAAATCTAGTGCCTATACATAGGAAGAAGCCTGTCCAAAGGTTGGTCTAGAAAAGATGAATGTTAAGACCATCTAGGGCAGCTTTTTAAAAGTGAAAAAATAAAGGCAATAGGTATTGAATTTCTGCTTTTATCTGTAGTCACATGGTTTGAGCAGTGCCTTAGACAAATACATCCTTTTTCTTCTCTCGCATTTAGAAGTTTTCCTCCTCTTTGAATAGTTGTCTTCTTTTGTTTATGCATTCTTTGATGCTAGAAAAGTACTTCAAATATAGAGCTTTTTTTTTGATACTGCTAATGTAGTATATGGGTCAAAAGAAGATGTTAGCTCAAGGGAGCCCTAAAAATCCATTTTTATGAAAACTGTCACCAAGGCAGTGCCATTTACTCTCTCCCCAGAGGATTTTCCTTTAATATGAAGCCTCAAAGTGTAAGGTTTTGCTCTTGAATAAGCATCACAGATTAAATTTATCTATGCCAAGTTCTAATATAATTTTGCTTAGTGTTCATATGTTGAAATTTTCATCTTGTTTAAAGGATTTTTAGACATGCAAAGCCTCAAAATATTTATCACCAGCAGACATACACTACCAGAAATATGAAATGTTGAACATACACAGAAGGAATCTGGACTCACCCAGTAGAATGAAGAGATGGGAAACATAACCTCAGAGCTAACTACATGGAGCATTTTTCTTATTGAATTCTTCTTAAAATAGCATTTGTTGTCTTAATAAAAATAATATCTTTGCAGCATGGAATTTGTATAATTTGTAGAAGTAGCATATATGACAACAGAATTACAAAAACTGAGAAAGAAAAACATATCTTTATAGCTTTATTTTATTTCTTTTATTTTATAGAATGTGATGTTTAAGTTGTATAATGTAAATTTTATAGCACCTATACACTACCCAAACATATGATCATAGCATATATATTAACTCAGAATGTATCATAGGACTCAATATAAAGTCTAATGGCATAAAAATTATAACAATAAAAGGAAAAATTCTTTTCATTCTTGAGTTACTCTTAAATAGTAAAACACCAAAAAGAATGATTCAAAAAGAAAAATTAATAAATTGGACTTATACTATAAAGAAAATAAAAAAGATAGTTTTAAGCCTGGAAAAATTTCAAATTCCATCCCTGAAAAATAATAACCATTCATAATGTTGAAGAATCCCTAATCTAACAATAAGAAAACAAACAAATCAATAAAAATGGGAGGGACTTGAATAGATCATTCACCCAAGAAGATGCATAGGTAGCTAATAAACATATGGAAGAATGACAAACTTGATTAATTATGGAGAAAATGCAAATTATTTTTGTAATGAGGAGTCAATGCACACCTAGTAGACTTGTTAAAATAAAAAAAGGCTGTCCATAGCAAGTGTTGGCAAAGGTATGGAAAAATTGCATCTCTTTAGAATGAAAAATGCTATCATTTTAGAAAAAGTTTGGCAGTTTCTTATGAAGTTAAACATACACCCAATATATTTATGTTTATTCTAACCTTAAAATTTGTCCAAAAGAAAGGAAAACATATCTTACTTATTTAGGACTTTTCATAGCTTCTTTATTTGTAATAGCCAAAAGTAGGATCAATCTAGATGTCCTTCAGCCAGTGGATAAACAAGTGTAATGTATTTGTATGCTGGAATACCTCTCAGCAGTAAAAAGAAAAGAATGAATTATTGATAAATTCTGTAACACAGATAAATCTCAAAATAATTTTGCTTAGTAAAAGAAGCCAGAGCAGAGACAAATATCTATTTGTTTAAGATTCTAGAAAATGCAAGCTAATTCATAGTGACGATATGTCAGGATGACGATGGGAGAGGGGGAGGAAGGGACAAATCTTATGGTAGCTTATGTTGATTATTTTGCTGCAAATATTGGCTTCATGAAGCATACATTATGTCCAGGTTTATGAAATTGAGTATTTTACATATGTATAGTGTACTGTTAAGTATTCTCCAAGGAATCTGTTGGAAAGGTTTTTGAAAAAGAAAGTCACAAAAAAAATCAATACTGAACTGGGAAAACTTTCTTCAGTTTATCTATAGGATAACAAGTGAAGTGGAAAAAGTTTTTGACTTTAACTTTTTTTTTAAATGCAAACTTCTACCTGATGTAGTTAGTGCATTTATATTACATGAACTTGTTTGTTGTTTTGTACCTTAACTCTAATTCTTTTTTTTGGTAATTTTTTTTTCCTTCAGCAGCTAGTTTAGTTTCTGAATTTTATGGACCTGTGGAAAGTTTATAATTTCTGGAGATTCACTTTTTTAAAGCAAATTACTGTAAGCCTTATTCTCTAATTTATTATAGCACTTAATTGAATTTCATTTCTCATTTGGAAATCTAGTGAGATAAGAAAGCTGGCAGATAGAAGATGTCTATCATAAAATAATACAATTTCTTCATCATGGAATGCACCATTTATAGAAACCAAACAGAGTAAAATTGTGCCTCACTTTATATTTTGGAGGGCAAATACTATTATTTTCTAGAGTTTTAAATTTTAATTGGAAATAAATTTATTTTGTCCCAACTGGTTTCTTGTTTATGCCAATAATTTATATTTATTTCTGATTTTCTTTATTGCTACTGTTTACAAAAAAATGCAAAAATTTCCTCATCCTGTATGTACAAATTTAGAGAATTTCAGTGAAATTTAGGTTCTAGACCAGAAAATTTCATATTTACTATTCTATGCTCTGTGAATGTAAATGTAAAGAGAACAGAAATTTTGCTCCTGGTTATTGTAAAGCTAAAAAGCTTTATGTTGTCATAAAATTTCTGAGTGAAAAAATTAACAATCCTGTTTTGCTAAGTGACACAGGGATCTACATGAAATTGATCCCTCTGATCATTTGCAGTTGTAAGCAGTATGTGTGCTTCATGCATGAGGGAGGACCCCACCTGTCAAGTGAGGGCTCAGCAGAGATTCCTGTTTCTATTCAATGCACAGCATATGCTCAACAACAAACTTCTGTTACCCGTGCAAATTTCTCTAGATTCAAAGTCCCACTCACTTTGTGCATTGAGCTCCAGCAGAAGAGTTCATCTGTGACAAGCTTATGTGAAACCCTGAATTAGTATTTCTAGTAAAGAAACTTTAGTGACAACCAGAAAGGGCAGGAGACGCCTAATGGGCATTCAAGCTGTGTTTTTGATAACTACCTACACTTGCTGCTGTTTATGCAGTGAACTATTGACTGGGATGAATGTTTCCACCAAGGGCCAGTTTTACTGCAAAATTTCACCAGAATTTAAACCCTTCTGATGCTGACCCACTTACATTTCTCTACTTAGTTTCAGACTCTTATTTGACAGTTAATTACAGTAAGCCTGAACTGCTGAACTGCCTTGCAGACCAGTTCAAATTTTCCAACAAAATAAATTTAGCCTCACTTCAACTGAATTAAAAGGTTGAAGCTCTCATCATGAAACTGGACTCTGCCCCCTGCTTTGGAAAGTGAAGCATGCTTTGAGACATTATTTTTCTCTCTCCAATACCCAATTGTTGCAATCGTGAAAGGAAAGCAGAAAACATTAAAGTGAAAAAAAAATCATGCGCTAATTACTGGATGTGCTGTTCTGAAATTCCAACTTCAAGAATCATGCACTGCCAGTATTTCTAAGGGGAGATGAATTAACTTTGAGACTGACCAGGTTTTTGCATTGGTAATTTGTACTGGGTGCTTTTGATATTTTAAGCCTAGAGAGATAAAAAGAGGTGGAGACAATAGGCAGGTGCTGTGGTACTTTGCAGGTGCTGAGCTCTCCCTAGTATCCTAATTACAGACTTTTCACATGAAGAATTCCCTTTGAAGGTAACGCTGAAGGTAATGAGAGTGAAGGTACCCAGAGGATGCTAATGAAAGACTTGGGAAATCTCTTTTGCAGGATGTCTTAATTATAAGGTTTGTTTTTCAAGGGGAAGAGAACAAACATTTATTATTGAGGACCTACTATATGCCAGGTTTTGTGTTTAGTGTTTTACATTTGAGACCTGAATCCCTCCAATCTTACACTCATTATGGATGTAGAAATGAGTTTATCATCCTACATTCATTGAACTTGAATTTTATTCTCTATCTTTGGCACAGACAGGAACCCAGGCCCATTTTCAAAGTCTCTTCTCTTCTGTTACACAGGAGATTCTCAAGGACTATTTCCCAAGCACTTGTGATCTTGCTCTCAAAATTACGGGCTTCCACTGCCCATTTTGTTTGCCAAGGAGAGGAAACAGTCCATGCTCCATTGTGCAGCATTTCACTTATTTAAAGATGGATTGGATCTCAACAGTTCTGAAGTGACTTTTCTGGTTGTATATCTTCTTAGCCCCCATCTTCTGCCAAATTTCCTTCCCAGTTGTCCACAAGGACAGCTGTAAATTTGCCTTTGGTCTCTGTTTTCTCTCACACATTTCTATGCAATCTATTAACCATCATTGTGAAAGAATTCAAATTTACTTTCCATGACCTTTCTCAGCTCTTCTCTTCCTGAAATGAATCATTGCCTATAACACTTAATTTCACATGCTAGGTGTATCCAAATTTCAGGCCTTCCCTAACAAGAATTCTCTGCCAGAGGAATATCATCTCATTAAGTTCTTGCAATAACACTGCATGAAAGCAAATACACTTATCTTGACAGTTGGGGAGCCAATTAAGTGGCTTCCCTCAAGTTTACATCTTGAACTAAGAAAATGACTTTAATATCTTTATATATTTACTAATAAGTGTTTTCTGATAAACAAATTCTCAGTTGGGAAAATAACATTAATGCACATAACTCAGCCAAATATGTGGAAAGGAAACTTACATTGAGTGCTTAATGATCAATATTTTCAACTAAGTATATGTTTAGCTTTCACTTGACATTGGTCTTTTCTGCATCATCATCATCATCATTATAATCATCATCATCCCATTTATAGTGCTTAGTATTTACAAAGTTTAATTCTGGTCGAGAACATGTTGAAAGGAGAGACGAAGAATACACACAATCACGTATGCATAAAGAGGGTGGAAAGAAAGCATAGGGGTAAAAAACTATTTAAAGACCCTGGTCAGCTGGACATGGTGGCTCATACCCATCATTCCAGTTCTCTAGAAGATGCAGGGGGATTCTAAGTTCCATTAGCCTGTGGGTAAAAAAGAGCATGGTCAAATTTTAGAGCTTCATGTAATGAAAGAAATACCCTTAACCAAAATTATGATTAAGAGTGTCTCCTCTTTCCCTTTTCTCCATTATGAGTGTTCTAAACATTTAAAATTTCCCTGTTATGTATATAAAGCATTAAAGTTCTATCGCATTAAGGTGAGGAGTTTGACAGACACCCAGGAATACCTTGGAATTTTATACTTTGTCTTTAATGCTGCAGTTGGATAGGTGTAGGTGAGCAATAGTGCTACTGAAAAGCAAACTCTGGAAGTCCCTTGGAATCACGTTTTTAATGAATTTTCTCTTTTGGAAGAACTCATGGAAAACCACGATACATTGTCTATTTTGGACTTGTAATATTGAGAGAAGCATAGTTCAAACCAAATTTAAGGTTTCTTTTCATAGCAGTTAAGAGACTTCAGTTGCTTATGCCTAACCCCCACCAGCAAGTCTTAATAACTAGACCTTATTCCCTGGTATTAAAGCCCTTGGAGACTTTTATTCTTTCATCTTATATGGAATGGCTCTCACTTATAGCTGTTGCCATCTTGGTCTTTTGAGCTCCTCTCCCTTGGTACCATCTTTAGTCCTACATATGAATATTGTCTTTCATTCTTCATGCATAGATCACTTTGCTTTCTCCTCAAAAATGTATACATGTAGCTTTTGCATTATTTCTTTCAAAGGGAAGCCAATATGGATATAAGGAAGATGCCTCCAATTAACCATCACTTGACCCGCCATGGTGGCTGTAGGAGGAAGTTCCTCATGTGCCATAATATTCTGCTCCCACATAAAATGGATGCTAGAAGGTCCTCAGTGACCCAGCTGTCCATATTCCTCTTTACACAAACCTTTCCAATTTATTTTCTTAATGTCGCATGTCTCAGTGCACACAAGCATATGACAACATGAGGTTTTAAATAAAGTTCTCTTTATCCTGTTCTCTCTAAGGCTAATAATTTGTGTTTTTGTTGTTGTTAATCAGACAAATGAGTTGCACCTCTCTAGTCTTGATGTTTTGCAGTGCAGAGTATGTTATAAATGTGGAGTGCTGGTAAGGGCTTCTTGCTGTTAAAATTTACCAATTGGCTTAAGTCCAACATTTACAAATTTGTTTCTAGAGTTATTTATTTTGTTTAAAGTACATTAGACCAGAATTTCCCTCTTAACATTCAAATCACACAGAAGAAATCAGAAACAATTAATTCTTAATTCCAAAAGTTAATAAGGAACTGACAGGAAGTTAAAATCATCCTCTTTACTGTTTTTTAAATCCAGGAAGATGACTTCCTCAAAATCATACAGGGTAACATTGTGGTTTATTGTCACCATATCATTTTGCAAATGCTGCAAACGAAGAAAAAAGAAGTAAGAACGCAAAGAGGACTAAGGCTTCATTGTATAGTCAGCCATGGGGTCATTGGTAAACTTTTAAAATTTTGTTTGATAGTCCACATTTTATGCTTTGATTTTGTGACTTGAGCAACTACTTCTAAAATAGCAATATGTAGTTTATCAACTAGTGATTTCTTACTGTTTTTTTAATTCTGTACTATTTCTACACTTTTTTCTATTTTGCTTTATTTCTCTAAATAAAAAATAATTTTTCACATTAATATTTTATAGACTGCTTAATATTTAATCTAGAAACAACTGGTTCATTACCAAACTTAATTAAATATCCCCATTCACATTTCTTTCTTCTTATGGTAGTCAGAATCATTGATGATAGATCTGAACCCAGCTCAAGAGAAATATGAATTTCTTGTTTTTCTTTCTTATTTTGTTTGCATTTATATTGGTAACTGTGTACATTTGTTGTTCTCAAAGAATCTGTACTTTTATATATTTTGTTCTCAGAGGATTCTGCTGAGATATTCATCAAAGAGAACAGAAGTATTATGGTTTGAAAACTCATTGATAAACTTTTTTCCCTATAGGCTAAGGCCTAAATCTCAGTAACAATAATTGTGCTTAAGGGCTAAAGTCATCATCCTTTGCAAAACCAGTGTTTCTCGTTGTAATGGACATGATTGCCTTTGACAGATTTTATCCTATTTCAATTGGTGAACCCCCATAGCAGTTCATCTTCCATGAAAGTGAGTAGAAATAACTGGCATGAAATTACAGCATTAATCATTAGTGAAACAAGTGGCATGAAAAAATAACACTAACCATCAGTGAAATAGTGAAAAACAAATGCCTCAAACATTCATCGTGAAATTGATTTGTTTGAAAAAAATATTTTTAAATAAAAGATCATCTTTTAATAAAGAGACATGCTCCTAAGCAGATTTAGTTGAAAGAGATTGTTTTTCATGACTAAATCCATTCCGTGTAATTCTGTGTGTATCCTTTGGGTTACAAGATAAAAAAGTTCAGATAGCTGCTGCAGTAAATAAAACTGCCAACAAGATCTAATCAATGTCATTAGATATGTGAAAATTTCTTTCTTTTTCCTGTTTTAAGAAAGGATGTATTTAAATGCACAAATCTGTGTAAGAAGTGAATTTTTATAAAATATGGAACAAATTTATCAAAATTCTGTAGGAGTATCTAAGGTCAATAATAATTTTGGAGAAAATATCTATTCTCTTGTGGTAATTAGTTTTCATGTAAAGACAGTATTCACTCAAAAGGTGAATCTGGTTTAGGAACTAAAATAATATTAGGAATTAATTTAGCTAAAAATATTTATGGTCTTGCTTTTTTTAACTTTTGTATATCAGGCTGAAATAGATTGGCTTCACTAAAGTATACATATTTAAAGAACCATTTAAGAATAAAATAATTCTAAATTATTAATTATGACATCAAATATTGCCTAAAATATTCCCTGCTCATTTTAGCCATCTTTCAATTCATATGATCTTAACTATAAACATAGAGACTACTTAATTCCATGTTTTCCATTCAATTTTTGTTTCTGTTTATTATACTTAAATTTCTAAAGTGAGTTAGTTCATAGTACATTATCCTCATTCATCCTGTAAAAGCCTCTCTCTTCCTTCCTTTAATCAATAATTTATTTACAGATTTACTCATGTGTTCAATTTTATCATTACTATATATTTTTATTCCTTTTTTCAGCATTAAACATCTATTCTAATATCTTTGTCTTTTGTATGTATGTAATTTCAGCTGACATAATTGCTTTTGGATTGTAGATCAAATTTTCTACTTTTTAAATATTATACTCAACATTATGTTCATAAGATTTATTAACACTGTTACATGTACCCATAGTGTGCTGCTCTTTTTACCCTATAGTATCCCATAAAAGGCATCCAAAAACCTTTATTTATCCATTCTTTTGGCTGAGCTCACCCAGCCTTGCCTCCAATTCTCTACTTCTCTAAACAGTACTGCGATAAATATCGTTACACACATCCTCTTTGAAGTCTGTGTGAGGGATTCACTGTGATATGTATCTGGGAGCAGAGTTCTTGGATCACGCTTCAGGCTTATATAAACTTTAGCTCAGTGTAGCAGATGGTCTCCACAGGGGCTACCACAGTTTACAGTCACACCAAAAGTGCTTCAGGGGCCTTACATCTTGACATCCTATCAACTATCCAGCTTTTCAATTTTTGCTAATTCAGTAAGTGTAAGGTGATGTTTCTTGACTTTAGTTTCTATGTCTTTTATTTCTAGTAAGTTTTAACGTTTCTTTGTAAGTTCACTACTTGCTAGAGTGTGCTTTCCTATGCACAACCCTTACCATTTTTTCTGTTGAGGTTGCTGTCATTTTCTTATTAACAGCATTTATGTAATACTTTTTAAATATATTCTGTAAGACATACAAGTATGTTCTTCCATATTGTCATCTGTTAGACCCATTTATAGTATACTTTCAAATAGAGATCTTTAATTTTATGTAATAAATGTTATCATATATGTCTTATAATTTTTACTTTCAAAATTTCAAGTGTTGTTTTTCCAAATATGCATGTGTGTGCACATATAAATATAATTTGGATTAACTACAATAGCTATTTTCTCTCTCACATCTAAACTTTAATCCAGTTTTATATGTATATGATAGGGGTTCAGTTTTATTTCTTTAAAATAGTCTGTTTTTCAAATGCATTCTTTTAAATAAAACACTTTCCCCAAAGATTTGTACATCATTTTACCAGCTATTGCTTACCAATGTAGAGGAATAAGTATGTTTCTGAGGTTTTTAGTCCATTTTGTTGGTCTGTTTCTCTGTGAATATATCCATGTAATTTTTATTATTATGTCATTGCCTTATGTTAATACTGGGTAATGAGTGATTCTCCTTTTCTTTCAATGTTGAAATGATTCTTTGCGGACATTATAGGTTATAGACTAAGTTCGCAAAACCTCAAAGACTTCCTACAGGAACTTAGATTAAAATGTGTATCACTTCCTTATTGCTATCATAACAAATGACACAAACTTCATGGCTTAAAACAACACAAATTTGTTACCTTAAAATTAATTATGAAAATCAGAAATTCCACATGATTTTATGTGGCAAGAAAACAAAAAGCACATCAAAGTTGCTGCAGGGCTGCATTTTCTTTTGGGGGCTTTTGGAGAAAAATCTATTTCTTTGGCTATTTTTTATTAGGTTTTAGAGGATTCCTACATTTCTTAGCTTAAGTCCCTTTCTCCACTTTTAGAGTCATTAACCTTATCCCTCTGTTCAAGTTGGAAAAAGTCCTCTGCTTTTCAGGCTTTTGTGATCAGACCAACTGAGAATTCAAGATAATTTCCCCATCTTGAGACTGATAACCTTCATCACATTTGCAAATCCTTTTTTCTGTGTAAGATGATGTAGCTACCATAATTCACATGTTCTGGGATTAGGATGTAGACATCCTTGAGAGTGCATTATTCTGTTAAACACAGATTTGCATTTACAGATATAGTTGAAGATAAGGTAAGGAGCTTACTCTCTCTTATTTGATAATTTAACATTTTTTTTTCCATAGAAGAATTGTGCATTCCTGGTTAATCCTCAGATTCCCCATAATTTCTTCTATTAACATAAATTCAAAGTTCCTGACTTACAAACATTGGAGTTGTGAACTTTCACAGATAGGAACAGACTTCCCCTTAGGAACATTCTTTGATGTGAACAAATAGTGGAAGTTGCTCACTGTCACAGTTGTGAGCCTGTGCCTACTGTGCAGTGCAATAAGGTACAGTAGTAAAGTGCTCAATCAGAGCCCGAAATGTCTGAAAGCAAGAAGAAAAACAGTGGAGTTGTAGAAGGCACTTCTAGGAAACACATATTTCTGTCAAAATATCACTTTGTCAGACTTTTTTTTATTTAAAGAAAAAATGAAACAGAAAGAAGGTAAAAATAATATATAATTTCAAAAAACCTAGTAAAAAATCACTAGTTGATAATTACATATTTTCCTCTTAGAAGTAGTTGCTCAAGTTACAAAAGTAAAGCCTACAAAGTGGACATTTAAACAGTGAGACTGCAACCAGTTCTGTTCATCTATCCAACAAAAACTTAATAATATGGTTTTCAATCCTACACACTTAAACATACATGCAGTTATATCCTTTAGAATACTTTCTTTTCCTCTCTTTTTTTTTGCAATAACTATAATCAATTCTCGTAAACTGTTTAGAAGTTCTACACATGTATTAGTCTCTACATGTATACCTAGCCTGTCTGTATTAGAGGGAGAAACAAATCAGAACAAGTCAACAAAACAAATTCCTACAAAAACACAAAATGAAAAGGACATATAAAACCACAATACTAGGTGATCTGAGGTAGTTACTATGATGTCTCTTGTTATTTTCAATAAAATTGTCTATATCATCAGGCATAGTATAATTAAACTTAGCAGTACATAACACTATTAATAAAAACCAAATATTGGAGACATTATAGGACTTCAAAGGCAGTTAATAATCAAACCAGAATGAGTATCCTACTGAATCTTGTCATCTTCAGAGTAGTTGCCTCTACTTTCAGATTTGATACTCTCAAGCATATCATATTTGAATAAAATCAGTCAAGACAAAACAGCGATATAGCCAATCTTCTCTGCCTCATCTCTGCTATGCTATTTTTCTGTCATTGTTGTTTACTTTTCTCCTTCAATTCCACTGTGTGCCCCTTTCATTGAGGCCTTTCTGCCATTGTTCCTGGAATCCTGGTGATTTTCTTCTCTCTCTCTAGAATATCCTTCAATATTCTTTGCAGGGTTGGATTGGTGGTCATGAACTCTCCCAATTCCTCTTTGTCATGGAAATATCTTGTCTTTCCATTAATTTTGAGAGACAGTTTTGCAGGATATATCAGTCTGGGTTGGAGGTTATTTTCTTTCACGGCTTGGAATATTTCACTCCAACCTCTTCTTGATTTGATAGTTTGCATCGAGAAGTCTGCTGTGATTTTGATGAGTTTTCCTTTATAGGTAATCTTTTTCTTTTCTCTGACCACTTTTAATATTCTGTTCTTGTGATGGATTTCTGGGATCCTGATTATTATATGTCTGGGCATAGATTTGTTCTGGTTATAGCTGGCTGGAGTTCTGCATGCCTCATATATCTGAACATCACTTCCATTTCCTATGCTTGGGAAGTTTTCCTTAGTTATTTCTGTGAATAGCCTTTTTATTTCATTTGTATTTGTCCCTGCTTCTTCATTCATGTTTTTTATTCTTAAGTTATAAATCCTCTTGTTGTTTTCTAACCTTTGTATTGTTACATCCTGGTTCCTTGTTATTTTTAAGAGATGCTTCCTTTCACTATCATACATTGCAAATCTATATTCAAGTTTTGAAAGTCTGTCTTTAGTTTCTGTTAAGAAGTTTTGCCAGCTTTCAGTGGAATTTTTAATTTCCTGATATTCTCTTTAGATCTGTTTCTAGATTTTGTTTATATCCTTCATCAAAGGCTTCTCTTCTTTCTCTGGGTTCCTCCATTCTTCCATTTGTGTCTTCTTGAGGAGTGCCCAGCATTTCTTTTATTAATCTTCTTATATCTTGCTTCACCTGAGTTAGAATTTCAGATTTAAATTTGTCAATGAGGTCATGGAAGTATTTCTTTATTTCCGATGAGGCCATGTCTGGTATAGCATGTTTGCTGCCCTTGATCTCTTCTGTATTTGCCTCTCCTGGAATTATTTGCCCTGGGTCAGCGGTTGGAGGCTTTTTGTTGTTTTTTGTCATGTTTCTGGTTTCTTTCAGGCAGGTGAATGGTGGAGGTCTCAGGACCTTTTCGTATTGCTTACAGTTTTTCTGAAGCAGGGGATTGCTGCCCTTTCCAGTTTGCTGTTGATCTGTGATGTGCATACAGGGGTGATGTGAGCTGGCCCTCCCCTTTAAGACAGTCAAACAGTGAATGTCTTCAGCTCGTTAGTGTGTGCCCTGTGGATGTCACAGGTTTGGGACAGCCTCATCCCTGGCTATTGGGTCCCCACCAGGAGCATGGCTCAGCCCAAGCAGACCCCACCAATCCACTTTGGGCCAGGAACCACTGACAGCTGCCACTTCAGTTGATGATTCAAGCCTATCCTACCCAACTCCAATATGTAGTCTAGCTGGTCACTCCGCTCTGGGGAACCCAGTTCTTAGCACTCACCAAAGTCCATGCAGCTAGGTTCCCCAGTTTCACTCCCTGTTGCAGCGCCTCCTCCCACCAAGGGTCTCGGGCTCACCAACCCTTGCTCTCAGCAGGGCTTGTAACTTCAGCTTGACTGTGAGTCCCCTGACTCTAAGACGTGTCCAGTACAGTGCTGGGAGTGTGCCCAGCTCCAGCCCTCTGTCCACGCTTCTTTTTAAATTTTTTTTCTTTTTCTTTTTCTTCAGTTTCTTCCTGGGTCATGAGAATCCCTCTCCTTTCATCTGTTCTTCTCCATGGTGTTAAATTCTAGCATCTGAGTTGTTTTTCTCAGAGACGCTCTCTATCATGCTACCTATCAATTGGCCATCTTTTTCTTCAGTCCACTTTGTCAGACTTAAGATTTAATCTGACTTACAAACATTTTCCCTGAATGAAACTCACTCATAAATTGGAGATTTAGTGGTAATATTTTAATTGTATTCTCTGATTATCATTCGTGTACAGAAATGTGGTTTTTAAATAATTGATTCAGTATTAGGCAAGATTGTTAAAATTTCTTAGCAATTCCAATAGTTTATCTGTTTCTTTTGAATCTCTCCAATTATTTTATATCCCTCATTTCTGTAAATCAGGGTCATTCAGCTGTACCTTTAGTGCCAAATCCAGCCTGATGTAAACTTTTGTAAACAAAGCTTCTCTGGAACACAGACACCATGGTGTGTGGAATACTGCCTATAGCTGCCTTTGCATTACAATGAGAGACTTTAGCTGTTGTGACAAAGACTGTAAGTAGCCCGTGTAGCCTACAATATTGCAGTTTGACCCTTTACAGAGCACGTCACTAAGCTGTGGTCTAAGCCTCCTGTTCTTTCTTCACGTAACTTTCACAGGTGAGAATATTTGGAGTTGTTATTTAAACATAGACAAAGATCCAGAAATATTTACTTCTAACACTATCTACATCATTAATTCTTAACAAACTTCCTGAAATCATACAAGTTAGGTACAATAAGGGTTAATACATACCTTTTTAAAATTGTAACTACTCTACACTGTAAAATGTAATTTCTAATGTGTGGCAGAAGTGACAATGGCAGGAGATTTTGAATAGGTATTTGCCAAGATGAGACTCTAGGCTATACTGGGAAGGTTTGCAATTGGGATTCCATAGGATTGGAAGATGACCTCTGCAATCTTAAGTCTTTGATATTTTGTTTATAAATTTCTTGTGCTCTAATTAGGAGCAACTAAATTTGTATTGAAGAGATGCCTGTCTGGGAAGAATGATAATAATTCTGAAACAGGTAATAAGAGAAGTACTGCTTGAAGAAGCAAGATATTTTGTGGAGCATGTTTTGTGTCCTCTAAATGATAAAGTTGAAAGATAGTATTCCTATATTTCTTAATATGGTCTTCTAGGAAATCAAGAAAGGATTTTAAATTAGCAATTCTAAGGTTTTCTTTCTTTCTTTCTTTCTTTCTTTCTTTCTTTCTTTCTTTCTTTCTTTCTTCTTTCTTTTTAAAGAGAGAGTTTAGAAGATGTGCTGCTGGAGTGAGCATGTTAAAAACAGTTTAAAAGATAGAATCTATAGGACATATGCCTTGAAAAAAATGTTTATCTTTCAGTTTATGACTTGGAAGAAGCTAAGAGACAATTTTTTTTGGCTGTCTCACATCTGAGTCCACCCTATAATGACTACTCTTATCACACTGCCTGAGCTCAACTTCAAGGAGATCAGAGTGATTGACCAGAGTTGCACTGGTAGGGAAGCAGATTCTATGTCTGCTCTAGTCCCAATATTGGTCCCCAGTATTGATCCATTTTTTGGATCTGTCTCCAAAAAAATGGTGGCAATGACATCACCAAGGCAGCTGGTAACTGATTGATCTGAGAAAATGACCATTTGGAACACACAGGCTGAGACTGGGGTGCTACTTTTTGCTTTTGCCATGATCATCATAGTATCCCCACTCATCTTTAGCCAAGAATTCTCTGGAACCAGTAAATAGCCCTGGAGACTGCTTAGTCATGGCTTGTAGTGGGAAAAATTGATACTGCCATCCTCATGCCATCACAGATGACATCAGCTGTGCTGTGGTAGAATGCCCAGCTATGACAGTTTTCTCATATGTTATTCATTTCCACCTGAATGAAACCTGCATGATCATCTGTGTTGCTTTAAAAATCACAGATTCCATGAGCTTCAATGTTAAAGGACCATAATCTCATGGAATGTGACTCTAGAGTCTGCAGTTTTCTAAAAGCTTGCCAATGAATTCTTATGTGCCCAACCTTACACAATGTGCTGAAATATCCCTTCCCACTTGCTTTTTTGCTAACTATTGCTATTTCTCATATAACCTTTGGCTTATTTGTCTTCACCTCATCAAGTTTTTTTTTTCCTCTCTATCACCATGCACCATCCCTTTAAAATTCTCTCACCTGTAACCACGGCATGTACTTCCTGGACAAGGTAAAATCTTCCCTGTTGATTTTTTTTTTTCTCTTTTTGGGGATGTGAGGAATGTGGGTTAACCCAAAAATTAGAGCAAACAGTCCCCATGAAACTACTCTCATTTCTGACACCAAATGCAAGTTCAAGAGGTTCCTGCAAACACCTTCAAGTCTGATAATATGCTAGGACTCTGAGAATACTCTGACAGCAGTAGTTACAGTTTATTACAGTTTTGATACAGACAAAAGCTTAGAGAAGAGATGTTGGGGGCAGACTTTTGAAGAGGTCCAAATATAAAATGTTGACTGTGCCTTCTCTGTAGTGTCAAGGGTAGGATATAGGTCCACTGTCAGGGCATATATAGAGAATGCCAACCAAGGAAACTCACTGGAGCGCTTCATGTCCACAGATTGGTTTGAATCAATCACATTCTGGTTGCATGGCTCCAGCCCTCCTGGAGGTAGGGCTAATACCTTTATTCATCTATTTCTTTGGAAGCCAGAACTGATGGCCTAGTCCTAGGTTCCCATAATAAATTACATGGTTAGACCAGTTGGTGACCAAAGGCCCCAGGCAGACAAGGACAGTCTTATAAGGCAAGGCAGCCAGAGGCATGGGCCTAGAGCTTAGGGCAAAGGCCTTGTCTTTGGGTAAGGATTAATTCCTCATCCCAAAGAAGCACTATAGTGCTTCCAGCCTGTGGTCTCTCCTCCCTCATAATTCCAGGTAGAATTTGATTTCTTTGAAGTAGGCCTATTTTTTAAGGAAGAGTTGGCAGTAGTCAGGAAACAATAGGTCTCTCAGGCAGGAAGAGAGAGGATATTAACACAGACTCCAAACCCCATATTTTTTCAACAGATATATGTAATTTAATCTTTATGATAATCTTTAAAATCTGTAAACAAAGGAATATGTAAAAATATCAACAGAAGATCAAAACTGCAAACTGAACACAAAGACAGTCAAAGCGCCAGAATATGAAGCTGGGATTTGCTGACTTCCAAGCCCTTGCTTTTTTCTGTGCACTAGACTTCTGTACTGGGTCATTGTTTCTGTTCCTCATTGTGAGCAGATATTTCAGGGCAAAGGGGAGCCACTGCTTCTTAAAGGAATAAGAAAAAATAGGGGTTGAGGTCAGCCAAAGATCAACCAAAGCCAGAGGTTTGATGTGGCAGCACCTGAGCTGGACATGAAATTCTCTTTCTTCTTGTACCTCTCTATCGACTTCAGAAGAACTGAAAGACAAGTAAAAAAACTGTCTATCTAGGACTTTGTGTTTCTATTTATTGGAGAAAAATAACTGGCTGGGGGTTTAGCTCAGCAGTGTAAGTGCCTGCTTAGCAAATGTGAGGTTGTGAGTTTGATCTCCGGCACACACGCAAAAAACAAAACAACAACAAAAAACCTCACCAAATGTTTGAATATTTATAATGCATTTATTTCCAATATTTCAAACTAGGCTCTAAGAATCACAGAACAGTAGAGATGTGATGGGAACGCAGGTATGCCTGACTCTCACAAGCTTGCTCTTTGCTATGTCATGCTGCCTTATTTTATCACCATACCTAGAGGTTACCATTATCACGTTTTTCTCTCATTTATATGGATGAGCATCAGATGTGTTTCAAATAATGCATATTCTTTGTATGTTTTAGAAGTGATTTAAACACTTGGTACCAAGTTTTCATACTAAATGAAAATCCTGTCACTGTGTATTGAGTTCACTTAGAAATGAACATTTTCTTCAGAGAGGGAGAGTTGGTTAGACATGGTGAAAGAAGAAATGAAGGCCAGATATCTATTTTTTCATGTCATGATCTAATTTTAGCTTGTAACTATTCTGTTATTTTACTTTCCAATGGAACAGGACTTCTGTACTTTTCTTGAATTTGTAATTAAATTTGGAATTTAATACTTTCTTAGAACACAGCTCCAAATTCAGAGGAAAGTAAGAAAGACAAGTATTTTAAATCTCCTAAGAGTTCTATATAAAGGAATCATTCTTACCAAGTTTGAGGGCTCAGAGCCCACAGAAGGGTCCAATACATTAATCCAGGATACTGAATATCTGCAAGTCATCCAGCTCATCAGTGTCATCCCATAAATCACCTATTGCCCCAAGAGGAGGTAAAGGCAGCCAAACTCTATATTTAGTACTTTCTAGACTCATAATTAAATGACAAAAACAGAAGCAGCAGACAAGGTGACTAGCTAGAAGTATGACTCAGCAGGACACATACTCCTTAACTCTGGGAATGTCAGATCTCTGCTATTTTGAGAGGAAAAATTGATTTGAATTTATATAAAGTTCCCAACATTGGCTTCTTTAAAAATCAAATCACACTTATTTCAGAGACTAAGCATGAGATCAATGGCATAGTATATTTTTCACAAAATAAAATTTAAAGCGATGCTGTTTAAATTAGTCCAAAGAAAATTGTCTGGGCAGATACATATTCTCTCATATTAATTTGAAATAATATAGCCCAAATTATTTAATTAATCTTGAGAGACACTTTGCCAAAAATCATCATTTTGATCCTTTATGAGTGCCTCTTATGAGAATGAGAATTTCATTTTATAGATTTTAGAGCATTTGGGGTTTCAGATTTGCAGGTATGCTTCATTTTCTTCTACTTTGTTAATTACTAAAGTCATTTAAAATATTTAGATGGGGAACAAAAGTATAGTAAATATTCTCATGTTAGTCTTATCTTGATAACAGATGTTACTATTTTGAAGCCAAATGTAAGAAAATGATGGTATAGATTTTTTTTTTGGAGACAAATCTCACTACATAGCTCAGGCTGGTTGGAACACAACATGTAGCTCAGGCTGGCCTCAAATTCACAGTGATTTTCCTCCGTCAGCCTCCCAAATGCTCAGACCACAGAGGGAGCCACCACATTTGGCTGATAATACAGATTTACATTGAGCATTACACAGAAAATTCTGTACCTCAGTGCAAAACTAAGCGTGTTTTGAGCACATGGTTTTGAGTATATTGATTCTGATTCTATGGGAATTCTGCGCCTTTTGTCCTTGATCTATGGTATAATTTTATAAATTGTGGATAACTAAGAGCAATATTATACCAAAGTTATTGTTTATAGACATGCTAAAAATTGTCTTGTGACTCAGTTGACTTCCCTTCCTCTTTGGAAGAAGCAAGGTTCATCTCTATTTGTAATTGTCTTTAACATTCCTATATTACATACAATTTTGTACTTCGATTTTTCTGTTGATATGGTTATATCATCTTGCTATTCTTATCAATCACAAGTTAAAACATTTTTTACATGGACTCATCAATTTCAACATGAAACCTGAATTTTATTTTTGAAAATTATCTTTTAACAGGTGATACCCAAATATTACCCTGATAAAAAGCCATAATATTATCTTTCTGTCCTTACTATATATTGAAGAGTATTTACTGTTGGTTCTACTTCAATATCCTCTAGCAAGTGCCACTGTTTAGTTTGTCATATTACTGTTAAGTATTCACAAGTGTACATTTTATTTTCTTGTTTTCATCTTAAGCTTTTTGATACTTAATGCTTTTCTGTATCACATGCCTTGCTTAACATAAAATGCTCCACATAACTATGAGTTGAATAAAGTAAAACCATTGGCTGTCATGCTTCTTCTAGTCTTGGTACTTTTTTGTGGTCCCTTGCAAGTCTTATAAGACTTGTAGGTGCATGTGTTAGAACATGAACATCCTAAGACTCCTAAGCTTCAAGTATGAAAAAGGCAACTGAGTATGTCCCAATGGGTCTTTATTTCAGTTTTTACTAGTTTTTCATAGTATTTTTGTAAGAGCAATAGTCAGTGAAAAAGCCATTATACAGTACAACAGATCGCAGTTTTTTTCAGATACCTACTTTGTGGTTTTGAGTAATTTGGAGAAATTTCAGCTCAGTGGAGTCCTTGTCTCCCTGGGCATGAGTGCAGAGCCAGAACTCCTTTGCCTACGAAGCAAGTCAGTGGTATATGTAGTCCTATGAGGAACCTGAAATGATTGTTTTTGTGGGTTTTTTTGTGTGTTGTTGTGTTGATTCCTCTAATGTGCATCGTATTTGGCTTTCATAGCAACTTCACAAAAGACAAGCATTCAATTTCTCAATTTTACAGTTGCTTATACAAAGGATTTTTCATGTTAAATGATTGGAACTTGAACCATTTGGTAATTCATTTAGTGAAAGTGCTTCCACATCCTGGGAAGTTCTTGTCCTTTAGAGCAGTATCTCATGGTGCAACCATTCCAGCATACTGTGGATCACTCTATACCATATCCTAAGATTACAAAGATATGCAAAACATTGTTGGAGCATATGCTGTATATGTCTTTTTAGCACAAAGATGAAAGCCTGTGTAAAACTTGGATAGTGAATTTCTCTTCATCTGTTTTTTGTCTGAATCAGGATTTCAGTATACAGCAATTTTAGGTTGATCACCTCCACCTTAATCACTGACTTTGAAGAATCCATTTTCATTGCTGTTAAAATAGTGATGGGAGAACGTGGGTCTGCTAGAAGATTGTTGTAGATTGAAGATTGGTCTTACATAGTCTTCTCGAATTTTTTTGCACATTAAAATCCAGATTTGGGGATCAGAAATCTTTGCACATTTTTCAGAAAATTTGCTCTAGGATATTTAATTTGGGAAAGTTCTAATACCCTAAGCCCTGCTGGATCCAGAGGATTATAAAAGGTTGTTGGATGGTGTCATAGTTGTTCATGTCTCAGTTATTTTTCTTGTTGCTGAGATGAGATGCCAGGTGACCAAAGTTAAAGGGAGAAAAGTTTCACTGTTTCAGAGGTTTCAGTTCATAATCAGCTGAGTTCAAGGCAGGGTGATACATAGCAGAAGGGTAACAGTTCATGGTAGAGAAAATAGCAAAAGCAAGCAAGGGAAGAGAACCAAAGACAGACAAGCATCTTTCTGTCCTTTATATCATATGTAATTTACTTGCCCTAGGGTGAGTGCAGCACTCACTCCCATAATACTAGTACTGACCTTGAATCAATCACAAACTAGTGACTGCATGAGGCTTTAGGGGGATATCTGTACACAAACCATAACAATTCTCTTATTTTTTTGAGCATTTTTAAGAGCAGTTTTAGATCCACACCAAAATGAAGAGAAAGGTTCAGCTCAGCTAATTTTAAGGTACAAAATCTGTCCTCCTAATGCTTCTGGGGTGACTGGAGGAGATAAGAAGTAGAGGTAATCACAGACCATTCTTCAAAACTTCATAGGAGTTTATGCTCATTTTCTGGATCTGCAAAGAACTATGAAGCATTAGCACAACACTGAGTTCATTGAACCCCACAATTAAGTGCTAAAGGACACCACAGGATGCTTTTAGCTAAAATACTAACATACAAATAGTAAATTCTTATTTAGAAGAGCAATGAAAAAAACCCAAAAAGTCAATAAAATATTTAATAGGAATACACTAAATATAAGATGTACTACTGGAAGATATTAAAGAAGATAAATTAATAAATAACAGTATATCTTATTTCAGGGAAGATGTAGTAGAATATGTTAAATGAGTTTTGTCATTCTTTTTAAAAATTATTTTTATTTCATTTTAAGGAGAGTAAAACAGAATAAAACCAATCAAAACAAACCAGTGTGATACAGGACTTCAAAACATTATGAAATCAACAATAGGTACCATAATGCCTTTTGATGTCTTCAAAACAGCTGCAGATAATTTCTGACATAGTAGAAATCAAACAGAACAACATAATATAGAAAGAATAAAAACAAGACAATGAATTTAATAAAGGACTTCAAAACAAGCTAATAGTAAATCCAAAATGGATACCATAATATATCTTGGTATCTTCGAAATAGTTGCTCCTGTCAACAGACTTGACATAATCAAACAAAGCAAAAGAGAATAAAACCCATCACAGCTAAACAATGGAAATGATATACAACTTCCAAAACAAGATCATAGGGGATCAACAATGGCTACAACCCTCAGAAGGAGATTCCCCCTAGATGCCACACTGTGTACTGCTATCCTCTGAACCTATGATCAGACCACTGGCCCTAGACCTGCAATGTCAGTGAAACATCAAAGCACCATAGGCTCCAATTGCATTTCACCTCCATAGCTATCATCACAGCCTGTGTTTCTCTGGATAAGCTGGTTGCTTATGGGGCGGGGAGGGGTGCTTGTGATGGAGAGAATTGGTACTTCTTGTCCAGCCTGTATACTGGAAGGGGCTAGGGTCTGGCTGTTACCAGTTTGGTAGCAGCCTGCACATGGTGCTGGTTCCCAGACTGGGCTTGCTTCCTGGCGTGGCCTTCTGTCTCTCCCCAGTCTGCCAGGGGCGCTGCTTCACCGGGAGAGGCTTGGGTCTGGCTGTTCCCAGTCCAGCAGGGGTCCACATATGGCACTGGTTTCCAGACTGAGTTTTGTCACTCTTTTGCACAAAATCCTTCAGTGGATTCTTATTACTCTCAAAATAAAGTTCAAAGTATCTGTTTGTACAAATGTGCTTTACAGCATGACCTCTGGTCTTGTCTCGGTTTCTTTCCCTGCATAAGGCTTTCAGTCCCTCTCCTCTTGGCCTCTAGTCCTTTGTAGTCATGTGTCTTTGCACCTTGCTTCTGTCAGGCTCTTGTTAAGCGTTGACTGAACGAGCCCTCTTCATGACTGCAAATGGAGCATCACTCCTGTTACTCTTCATGAGTTAGCACCCACCACCCCCGACTTCATCTTATTCATGTTTTTAATCTACTGGTTTTGACACTTTCATGAAAATGTTCCACAATATACGCTTTCCCCTCGCCCCACAGTTGTGCTACTGTACTAGGATCTGGTTCATAGTAGGCACATGATATGAATGAAGCAATCTATCGAGTGATTGATTTTTAACCTATATTACTCAATGAGATCCCAAACCCAAACCAAAGAATTTTCAACAACTTGATTGAAAATGCATACGAATATAAATTTAGAATATTTATACCATTTGGAATAGAAATTCTACTTGAGGTAATTTTCTAAAATAAAATTGAGTAACTATAAAAGTATGATCCAGAATTATATGTAAAACAGAAAATACAAAATAACTTTAAGTCCTTTAGGTGGAGTTAGGTTTTCTAATTTATGGTGTATAAAATTAAAAGTTAATTTTCTTGATAATGATAATGGTAGAATAAATAGAACGTATTATTAAATAAAATAAGAATTTAAAGATTACTTAAAATATGTGGTTATGTGTATATTTTCATAGATACAAACATGTCCATAGCATGTCCATATGTGAATATGGTAAGAATAATTAATTCCTATAGGATGAGCTTCAGTTATTTTAAATCTTTTTCTTTCCCACCAAAGCCATGAATTACTTGTAGCATATAAATCTGTTTTCATTTGGAAAAATAAAAATAGTACTTATTTCAACTACTTTATTGTACAGATAAGGAATGTGGTCTCAGAATACAAATTATATGTCTCTGGGTACTCCAGTAAGAAAGTAGAGAAAAAGAAGTTTATTCAATATAATCCATCTGGAAAAGTAGAGCATATTTGCTTTTACTGAGAAATAGAGAATTGTTTTATTTTTCCTGTTCCAAATGTTTTTATGAACCCCAAGCTTAGCTGTCAAATTGCCTTTTGGCAAGACACTTGATTCAGAGGTAGATGCATTCTGCAAATAGAATATATCTATCACAGACTGCTAACATGGCAAAATAAAATCATAGAAATAATCTCTTTAGATAGAGTCTGGTGAAACTTCTGGCTCACTTTATTACAAACCAAATATATATTAAAATATTAATGTGAGGATTAAACTATATAAGAAACAGGTAAGACTGGAAGATTAAGAATAAATGTGTGCATGAGCCTTAGGCATCAAGTCATGACTTCAGAGTGTGAGCCCTTGAGCGATAGCTGTTTGCATAAATCAACAGACACAAAGAAAAAGCAAAGTTTGCGAAAGATAACAACATTAATAATTCTTTGAATTTATTTACTGAAAATGAAAATATTTATTTGTTGCTAAACTTAAATGGCTTTTGTTTATAAGAGTTGTTCGAATTTCTTTCCTTAATAATTGGAAGTGAGTAACATAAATCAAGTGGGTTAAAGGATTTGAATAGCTAAGTAATTGAGAAGTTCAATTTTGAGAAGTCCAAGCTATGAAAAATTTATGTGAGATTATATGATCAATTTAAGTGAAACGTGGAGTCAGCTGAGGCAGCCCTTTTGCCACAGTGGAGAAAGTGCTCCTCTGTGTGGTCATGACCCAACACAGGAGCATAGTTTGGCATGTGTAGTCTGGCATGTTTATTTTCTGAGCAAACAACAACAAAAGCAATAGAAACTGTATGGCTATGGTGATAGCTCATAGAAAAGGAGACTTCTTAAATCTAGATGCTGAGGTTTTGAGAGTGCTGTGTCTGTGAGTACCACAGACAGAGAATGGGTAGCACAAATCCTGGCCTGGGTCTGCATCACCTGACAACCTGCAGTGTGAGTTCAATGTTCTCTATGACCCTCTGCACACTTTTCAGTTTTGCTCCTTCTTTCATTTGCACACTCCTTTCATGTTTCATTAGAGTTCTATTCTCTTTCCTTAGGTTTTCAATGCAGTTTTAGAATATTGTGTTGCCTCCCTATATACGGATTATTTGACTTTTATTTTCTAGTCCGACTTTGGTTAACCTCATCTGTTCATGCTTTAAGGTTTTTGCTTCTCCTTTCTCTTATTTTTAATGCTTCTTTTAAAATTCTTATTTCTACCACATTTGAAGAAAAATTTCTACTCTCGCTCCACATAAAAATTCACAGCTTCCTAAATTTTGTTGGATTCGGTTCTTAAAATTTAACTTTTTAACATGATTAAGTTTTTGTCTGTATGACTCTTTATATTATGCAATGTTCTCTTACTTTGCTCTTAACTTTTATCTTTAGTCTTCTTTTAGCCATCTACTTCTCTTTGTCACTCTACTTAACTGTCTATTTTTCTCCTGCCTCCCATGCCCCAGCCTCTCTTCATAAATGATTTTGCAATGTTTTACAGGATGTTCAGCAGAGAAGTGGTGGTAATGTGGCTCTTCCCTACCACAGACAGGAGCCACTGGACACATTCACTCCACCGCTGACTCTGCAGCTTCCCTTGCCTCCCTGTAATGTGTTTCCTGGTTCACTTAAGGCTGATTTTCAAAACTCTCACTGTGATACCCCAACTTCCACACTGGCTATTTCTATTTTTGTATCTGACCTTCTCATTTCCTCAAATAGTGGTTTCGCCTAAATTCTCCTTTATCTAAGCAGTGCACACTTCAAATCTGATTGCATGCTATAAATTTTGAAATGAACCATCTAGAAAAAGAGTCTATGTACAGTGCTAACAGGTTCCACCAGAGATGAGGCCTGTGTAGTAAAGCTTTTCTTTGTAGAAAACCAAGCAGTGTATAATTGTAAAGTTCTGCTTAGGGAGGAGGAACATGGTCTTTTCTAGTGACTTTCTATATTAGCTTAGCATCTCTTTTAGTTGTATATAAATGTACTACATTTTAAAGCATCTTCTAGGGCTTTCCCCAACTTTTTAGTTCTCATTATAATGCTCTGTGGGAATTCTTTTTGAGCAACTTGTTTTTAAGTGTCAATTATAAATCTGATTGATGATAATCTTAATTTATTAGGATTTGTACTTTACATATTGAATCTGCCTAAAATATTGTTGTATAAGAAAGTGGGTCTATTCTCTTAGACTTTGCTCCCTATGACAGTTCCTATAGGAAAGATAATTGGACTTCTCTTATGTATGAAGGGGAGCAAATCTAAATCTGTGATTATTGTTCAGATTCTTAGTGGAGTACTAGCATTGAAACACTCCCAGGTTTCCATAAGGGAGTTTTTGCAGCTTGAAGCCAGTTTCTTATTTTTCCTAATTTGTCTACCAGTGTCTCACATGTAAAAAGCAATACAAGAAATGCAATTTTTACTTTTAAGTAGTGAAATTACTGTCATTTTTTTCTCCTCTTATATGTATGATGTTAATTAATAACTTAATTTTAAGCTTCCTTTCTGTCTTCTCTACCTCCAAAAAAATCCAATTCCTTATGCTAGACACAGTGTGTGTGTAGAGATATTATTGATCTCTTTTCAACTTTCATGTTTTTAGATATTACAGAAATTTAACAAAGAGCATCATTTGAACAGCATCTTGCATAGTACATCAATTAATTTTTGCCCTGCAATAAACAACAACAACAACAACAAAAACCACCTCAGTGGTATACAGGAAAATTCAAGCATTTCCTCATGCAACAGTGATAGTCTGGAGTGAGACGACTGCTGATTTTGACTATGCTTCCTTAGACATCTTTGGGGAAGCTAATGGTTGCATGATCTCAAGTGAATTTGGCTTATGAAACTCAGCTCTACATATCTCTTATCTGTTGCAGGCCAGCCTTCTCCAGATGCTGATATATGTACAAGAAAATAAATCTGAAGTACAATTGTTTTCAAACCTTCTCTTCTTCTCTATGTCAGTCAAAGAAAGGTCATGGCTAAGCCCAAAACCAAAGGTCATGGCAGACGGCCATGGCCATGGTGAGAGTATACTACTCAGCTATATGGAAAAGAGTGTGGGAACAAGGAGGTATGAAGAATCAAAGCCAAATAATGAACCAACCATACCTGGTGTGGAATACTAATGACCTAAGAGAAAATGAACAAGCATTCTTGGAAAATTGATGCTGGTCATATGACGCCTTCTAATAGCCTGCTCAATAAGAGCTTTACTGACTTCTAGGAAGACTGGCTCCTAACTAAGCCTGCATACTATTTATTGTTCTAATTTGGATGTATACATATATGGCATTTTTTTCTGCCCAGAGAGAATGAAAGATATTGGGAAAACTCTAACTTTGAAGACTAAAAGTTTGAGTTTTGCTATAGGCTTTTCTACCAATTACAAAAGCTGTTTTAGTCTATGTCTGGTTTTTTCATCTGAGAAGACTAAATGGCATCCAAACTAAGTTTAGGTGTTTTTGAAGTTTCTTTTTAACATGCCATTATATATCATTTAGTACACTGTTAGGAACAAAGTAAGATTTTAATATATACTGTTTCTTGATTGGTGCTACAGTTTCAATCTGTAATGTTCTCCAAGGGCCCATTGTTGAATCTGTGCTTCTCCATTTGGTGCTATTGGGAGGTAGTAGAAGTTTTAAGAGATGAAGGCTAATGGAAGGAAATTAGGTCATTGGGTTCATGCCAGTGAAGGAAATCTTGCCATCTTTCCCCTTCTTGTCTCTTTCTTTGTTTCCTGGCTGCCGTGACATGAACAGCTCCTTGGCTACATGATCCTACAATGGTGTGCTAAACTGCCACAGGCCCAACCCAATAGGGCTTTGAAATCATAAACTATTTTCCTCCTTTTAAATTGAATATCTCAGATATTTTGTTCATCATAATAAATATTTGCCTGTCATGATTGTTAAATGATTATTTTACACAAATAGTCAAATCTATGCAGCCAAAACCTATTCATATCTCATCCTGCATGAGAAAGTAGGACTGAATAAAATTCAGGAATAAAGTTACTCTGTGAAAAACAATTAGTTCAAGGTCTTAGAACGAAATAGCAATCCATAAAATCCCAAGCAATAAATATTTCACTATATTTTTCATTAATGCATTGATTACCTTTAACTGTTGAAAACTGTGTATTATAAATCAAAGTACAAGTCACAGCAAAATGACCACCATGGAGGACACCACAGAGTTAAGGGAAGAGAGTGTCTGTTAGGTAATAATGTAGAGAGAAATGCTGTTATATTTTCAAAAAGTTGAAAAGAAATTACAGCCTTTCTTGATATAGTTTCTCTCAACTGCACACTTTGGCAGGTGAACTATTGTCATTTTACTCCAGGTGAGATTGGTGGGCTTTGTTTCAGTATTGGAAAGTCTCATCTCAAACTCTTCTTGCTTGGATTTTCTCCTTGCTCTCTTAGCAGGTTACACACTATTTTTGATTGTTCAGGTAAGTATGATGTGTGCAGCAAAGGAGTTGTGACTTCTTATCTATAAGCAGAAGCTGCCTGATAAACAGCAGGGCTGAATAATTTATAAGGTAGCAGTATGGAAAGTGGCATTTCACACTTTCTCCCATGTAAAATGTCACATGAATTCCAAGCTGGCTAAACAGTTTAGTGGAAAACAGAAACCTAAAATCAAGCAAGATAAAGGAAAGAGTGGTCCTATATTGTTGTAATTATGATTTTAGTCAAGAAAAATTCTGATCTAAATGTTGCTCTCCTATGATTAAATGTGAGAGCAAATTGCAATTTTCAAATCAATGCTAAGAAATAATTGTTATACACATGGAAATAGCATCAACAAGGCAAATAGGATTAGGTTTTCTTCCACTCAATTTCAGTCAATTTACAGCAAATGAATCCTGAAAAACTGAATTTTTCATTTTCTAATCATGCAATAAGCCAAAAGAAGATCAAATTATTGAAAGTAAGGCTGCTTTTTTATTTTATTTGATAATTAATATTTAGCAAGTTGATACTTTGGAAAGCTGAAAATTCAGTTCCCTTATTGAAGACTTAAAGTTATTACTTAATTTGTCTTATGGTAATATATCATTTTATAAGAACATTTCAGAAATCTATATTTAAATAAATCCATTATATAATTTTATATGTGAAATATTATGAGAAGGATTCAGAAGACAGAGTAATACTGAGTCATTGCTATTGTTTTAAAGCTTTCATCATTCCATCTGGGTGAACATCATGGAGAATGAAATGAGGTCTGTTTGGTGTTAACTACTGATCATAGGAGTGAGAGAGAAAACAGACAGTTATCTCTGGAAGTCATGGCAGACTTCATAAATGACCTGAAAGTCTGTGATTTTTCTTGACCTTTCCCTTTCCTACTCCAGTCTACCATTTCCAGATGATTCTTCTGGTCAAGTAACTCTTCTGCTTTCTTATCCTCTTCTCCACTGCCACCACCTTGAACTGTAGCAATATCTTTCTAAGACCAGTCAGACATTCCTAATGCAACCTAAATACTCCTTGGACTGTCTTCCTAAATATCTCCCTGTTGTACAAAAAGCACCATTCAGTCCATTCACTGGCCCAAAATACAAAGTTCTTCTTGAAAAGACTATATACATGTACAGTCCACCTTCATACCAGTAAGGGATCATGCCAGGACTGGTGCTTCCAAAACACATGTGCTTATGCAAAATATCATATTTGTATTTGTCTGTCTCATGCGAGACTGTATGATCCTTGAAGGTAGCAACTAAACTGTATCTTCCTCATGTTTGTGTCATTGGTTCCATGCCTTCTTAAGATATTCTATGATTATCTATTAAATGACTTTGGAAAACTTGTAGTTTGAAAGTGAACACCTCCATCAGGGAAAACAGAACCTATACCAGAATTATCAAAAGGGGATGTTTAACAGGGAGGTATAGTTGCAAAAATCTTGGAAATACAAACCCTAAACTGATACAAAAACAAAAACAAAAACAAAACCAAAACCAGAGGAAAACAATAAAGTTCGAATCAACAGAAAGCTAACCAGTTATCAAGGGAAAAGGGAAGATAATGTTGCTTGGGCTAATAAAACAAGCTTGTCTGTTGCAAGCTATGATGAAAGAAGGAGGGACTATCTGGCAGAAGCAAGAGATATGGAGAAGATACATTATGCTTCAGAAACAGAGACAGTACAAAGACAACTACTGACATCTCTTTCTCCACTACTCTGTATTTACCTTACTGGCCAAGCCCAAGGGGGAAGTTAGCTAATAACATAACCTTAGAAATCTCATTTGCACAGTCTAGCACAGTGGTGCATGCCTGTAATACCAGTTAGTTGGGTAGCTATGGCAGGAAGATACAAGTTCAAGGCCAGCCTGGATAGATTAGTGAAAACAATATCTCAAGATAAAAAAATAGAAAGGACTGAGGATGTAGCTTAACTGTCTCTGAATTCTATCCCCAGTACTGGAAAAATAAATGTCATTTGCAGAGACCAGCAGAAATGAGAGGGAGATAGTGGATATTTTTAAAATCAGAGCAAACAATCCTTAAAATGACAGAGGTATAAATTTCAGTGGATAAGCAGTATTTAAGACATGACTAAAAATAAGTATACCATATAAAAGGGTAAAATTAAGAAATTGTTCAGGTTAGAGATATACGAATATGTGTTTAGAAGAATATGGACAAATCTTTCAATACATAAGATGAGATCAATTTTGGTGACATCTTTAAACCCAGACAGAAATGTTAACAAAAAAATGTTACTGAATGATTAGAAGTAGAAAGCATTAAGTATGATCTTTTTCCTTTTAGTGGTACTAGGGCCTTCACCTTGAGCTATATCCTCAGATGGTTTTTACTTTCTATTTTAATGCAGGTATTGCTAAGTCACTAAGTACACTGGCCAGGCTGCGTTTCAATTTACAATCTTTCTGTCTCAGTCTTCCAGAGTTCTGGGATTATAGGTGGTTACCATCCTACCTGGGTAGCTGTGTTTGTAGTATAAACAGATATAAACATATCACTTCTACAATAGACAAAAGAGGTAAATTAAAATAGTTGCTAAAACCAGATTAAAATACAAGAATCAAACAACAGACAGATGTGATATTTTTGTTGCAATTTTATTCTACAGAAATATTTTCTTTATGCACTTGATAATATAATTCACCTAGCGCTTCTGTTTGTCATGTAGATATGCACCTATTGGTTATTTGGAGAAGTAATTTGGAATCTGTACTATTAGTAGTGCTCAGGGTAGTTTTTATAAAACAAATAGGAGAAACACTGCCCAAAGTGTTTAACTGTGAAAATTACTCACTTTCAAAAGTGGTCAGTATGTATCACTGGGGATCACATAATTTGTATGACACAGTACCAAATGAAGTGTGAGGCTCCTTACCCAGCAGTATGCTGGTAGTGATAATAAAATATAAAGGTTCTTACCTTCTGCAGTCTCTTTTGGTGAGTCATGGTATTTTAAATTTCCTATTCTATATTGTTATAAGTAAAATATTTAAAAGTGCAAAATACTTTCATGGATATACCACTTATCTTCATATATGCAATGCCAAGTTTAAAGGTAAATAGGTAATTAACTTTTTGTGGAATCACCGATACTGGACTGTCAATATTTCACAGATTTCTGTTAGATCAGTGGGAATCTTGCACAATATTAATTTAACTATTTCATTTCATTGTTTGTTAATAATTCCACCAGTACTCCATGTTTGACATACTTATGAGTAAGCTAAGGTTGATCTGTTTAGCCCTATCTTTTTCTTTTTTTCCTTCCATCATAAAAGTTTGCTGTGACTACGAGGAGTTCCTTGGATGTTCATGATTCTTTGAATACTGTTGCCTCTGCTTGTGTTGTAAGCAAGTTCTAGTTCAAATATTTCCCCGCGTTGTTAGTCACTTGCTTTGCATCTCTGCTTATGGATAATCATAGGATGTTAGCCTGTGCTTAATATTATATCGGTCCTAGCTCCCAGTCATCTGGAGTTCATCAGAATTCTGAGCTCGGGGAACCCTGCCAACATCATACGCAGGTGGAAAAGGAAGGAATGGCAGACAGCCTGGTGAGTCTCTCCTCTCCTCACACGAGTGCCCCATTGTCCCAATTGTATTTCACTTCCAAATTACAAATTCATATCATAGTTAAGAATCTCAAGAGGGCTACAGCAGAACTTTACATCAAACGTGGGCCTTTCTTTGTGATGGCAAGGTGCCACAGAGCTGTCTTACACGTCATCCTTTGAGTTTTCATGTAGTATCTCTTGTTTCAAAAAATAATGTTTGAGGAAGGTGTGAGATGAATTAACTAGGTTTAGATCACTCACATGGGAAGTGACAGATCTGAGACTGGAGTGAGGCTACTGGTTTACATAGACCATAGGATCTGCTTCCTTAATTTACTTCTTTTAGACTGCCAGTTGTAACATTTGGAGATTTCTGAAAGCAGATATCAGAGTGTCAGTAGGAACACTCTTGTAGTGGCACTTCTTTAATTCAATCTCTATTTCCAAAATAAATCACTCCTCTGAACTAAGGTGTGAAAGTAAAAATAATTTAGTTGATAAGGCATATTTTCTATACATATGGAACTTGATCATGTTTGAAAACTAAAATCCTCCTTAGCAGAAAGTTTTCCTCTTTCACCTCTTTCGACCTTTCTTCACAGGTTTTACTGCTCCTACTTGATCCTTTGCTCTGATAAGGTGCTTTTTCTAGTTTCTTTCTTTTTTTCTTTTGTCATTAATTGCATGGTAGCTATATTGTTCATATTTTTATGTCCACCCACATTGTTCTGGGTTGGAAATCTTTGGCTGATTGAACTGATTCATCAAATTTAGCATGGAAGGTTGTTCTCCAGAAGAGATCAAATGAGGATGAGTCTTGGCTGGACCTTTACCGACCATCTAGTGGATTATGCCCCTCTCAGTGAACTCTCTGAGGCTTGTGTGTGGTGATTAACCAGAGATAAAGAATTCCCCTCCTTACTTAAAGTCATTTAAAACATTTTAAGATATGAGAAAGTGCTCAGAACATACTTTATGAAGGAGGCACTTGGGGTAACTTGGGTTGGCTGTAGGGAAGAAGTAAACAGTCACAGCTCTCAGTGGCTCCTGAGCAAAATCTTCTTAGGATAGAGAACATGTCTTGAAGCAAATTTGGTATATTATTACACATCCAGTAGGTAATTAATTATAATATTGTAAATGGTTGTGGAGGGCAGCCTGAGGCACCAATGCTTTTGCAAAACAGATTTTGCATATCCCCTGAATGGCATAATAACTAGTCTCTTAAAATATTGGTCTCAGAGGAATCATTCCACTTATACTTTGCTCCTTGTAATTATGACTGAAACTTCTACAGTGATGAGTTTCTTTTAATTTGTAAATATCTTGAGATTATGAGCCAGGTTAATTTATTTATCATGAACGTTCACAACCTCTCCACATGCGTATACATGATCTACTAGTTAATTCACTTAGTTGGTCTGGTTAGCAGCTGTAGACTATGATCCTAACCCTATAAATACATTACTGCATTCTCTGGGGTAGGGAAAAATAAATCATTTTGTGTCTATGTTATTCCCATCTGCTGTGATGAGAAAGACACATTTGGAAATGATGTCTATGAGGTGGGGTCTACAGAATAAAGCCCACATTGACCTTGAAAATGGCAACTAATATCTTGGTTAATCTGGGTGTAAGATTTTGGAAAGAGGAGATTGTTAGTTTCAGATCCATAGAGGTCCTAGAAAAACTAGAGGTGGTTGGCATTACTTTGCTCACATTTTAAAAATTATAGTGTAGTTGGAAAGAGAAGTTTACATATGAGAAATTTTTAAAAAGTTCTTTCAGTCATTAAAAAAAACAGGTGATTATTTCAACTGAAGGGATTCTGAGCCTGTCTAGTGAAAATTCTTGCTACACTTGAGGTCTGGAAGGGAATTAAATGAATGACAGACATTTGAGTAAGATGAATCTTGATAGAGTCCAGGCATTTTTTTTCCTCTTCTAGAGTTACTTTGAAATGGTCAATATGAAATAAAACTAGGGGAAGAAATGTTGTCACTATTCCTGGAAACTGGGGAACAGAGCCAGTTATCTGAGACAAATTGCAAAGAATTTCTGCTGGGTAGGTAACAATTGAGGCCACGCTGAAGGAAAGCAGAGAAAGCTGTTTCACAGTGTCCCCTTCTTAGAAGATGGTACTCAAGTGGGGATTGGGAGGCAGATCCTGCCACCACGGCACAGGTGCTCCTCTGTTTGCAGTGGTGAAGAAGAGGGGTGAAGGACTGACCAAGGGCAGGATCAGTAGCTAGAGATCAAGACGCTGCTCCCAGCCGATAATCAAGGATGTTCAGAGCTTCCAGTGCTGTTCCAAATTGAGAGCAGTGTGCCTGTCCTTGGTCCAGCAGTTTCCTCCTGAACTAGCAGCTCCCTAAGAAAATCCCTCCTCTGGGTACCTTCCCTGCTCACCTGTCCTAGAGAGGAGGAGAAGGGCAAATGCACATAAGCTACCCTCTAAGCCACATGGAGAAGAAACCTAACAGAGTTCTTGTGTTAACTGCCCATAGTTGTGATTGTCTCATTTCTTGTGGCATTTCATTATCACAAAAGTGGTCAAGCAAATTTAAAATAAAACATCATCATTGATATCAACAGACTTCTCCAGCTTAAAGTTTGAGAGTTTTCTAACAGCAAGCAGATGCACAGTAGAGAGACAGGAGGCAAATCCTCTCACTCTCTCTACTGGAAAAAAGGAAGTAAGGAGAGACTTCTCCCCTCCCAAGGGTGTGTAAGCAGGAACACCCAACAGGAGGCCTAGGGAGTAGATTTTGTAGGTCTAAATAAGGTGGAGGATGTAGGACTTGACATTTAAGGAAAGAGCTAATTTTGAACGTATTTACTATAGGAGATAAATTATATTGGGGCCATACTGCTTTATTAATACTATACAGTGCAAGACAAGAGTGGCTTTTTATATAAGAAAGGAAAGATGATATGAAATCTTGTAAGACTGAGGAAAAATAGAAGCTATCTAAGAGTTATAAAAGTGAAAGGAAGCCAATGGAAGTGAAATAAAGAAAAATTAATGAATAGGGAAATGACACAAATACATAATTGGTAAGTTGGAAAAAATACTAGAGCAAAAAGAATTTTTAAAAATACAGTTTTCTGAGCTGACGGTATACTCAACTTTACATGAAATGAGCTCCATAAGTACCTGTAAAAGTTATGAAACCTACAAAATGTTGTGAAAAGAGACCAAAATCTACATTTTCTTCAGACATTTTCAATTTTAACAATAAAATAAAAAAAATGCCAGAAGAATACTAATAGAATTCTGTATGGGCTGTGATCAAAAAATAAATAGTACAGAAATGACTAACTTGACTATCTACTAATCAAAATGAAATATTCAAGATAAAGACAAAGTTTACCATATGACTCATAGCATGCCTAGGAATAAATTTGAGAAGGAAGTGCCTATACATGAATCATTATGGATAATATAAAACTTGCCTCAGTGCTGTAAAGGAAGAGTGTATTAGACGGAGATTTAGTCCTTTCTCTTGGGTGTGGAGACTCAGTATTGCATGAATATCAATTTCCCAAATTTAATCCAATTCCAAGTAAAAGCTTGGTAGAATTTTTTTGGAACTTGGCAAAATTGATCTAAATTATGGAATCATTTATGTGGAAAGGAACAAAAATATTTTGAAAAAGAAGAATAATGAAAAGTGAATTTTCTATTGATTGTTAAAATAGATAACAGAGAAGACTAGACAGAAATCGTTAAGTATAAACAGATAAAACAGAAAGAAGAACAAAGAGATGTTTGTAGTATATAATCCTGTGGATATTAAAATCACTGAAAGAATTAGGAATTATTTATTAAATATTATGTGAATAAAGTAATTTTTGTGTTATATTATAAAATTCTGGGTGTATTACAATACTTACTGTAAGGATTAAGGTCATAAAGATGACTATATCTTTATAGAATGTGATTTTTACCGTAACACATAGTAAAATTTTTGGGTTATAAAACATTTTAAAGAACACAAAAAAATTTAATTAGCATGTGAAAAGGATGATTTACTGGAGAACTACTTAAATTCATAATATAATTTTAAACACTTTGGAAAGTGTTTAAAGGGAATTTGTAATTAGCTTATAAGAAAAATGTTTATATGATTCTGAAGAAAATGTAATATTTAATAACATTTGTAAAATGTATAAATTTGTAGATCTTTAAAATAGTAAAGCTGTCCAGAATAGGTAAAGAACTCATGTACTTCTGAAGGAATTTTAAATCTGTCATATGTGTCTGGAAGAAATTTTAGAAAGATATGTTTGTGCTAATATTTTAACCCCAAAATTTCATTTTGTCTAAAAATAATGAAAAATATTTACTTAGAATAAAGAACTGCACCATTTCTTGTAATACTGCAAAGCTGGGTATGATGGCACATGCCTATGTCTGTAATCGCAGGAACTGGGAGGCTGAGGCAGAAAGATGCTATGAGTTTGAGGCCACCCTGGCCTACATGAGTTCAAGACCAGCCTAAGCTACATAGCAAGACTCTTTCTTTAAAAATAAATAAATAAATAAATAAATAAATACTTATAATGATGCAAAATATATATAATCTAAGTAAGTATATTTACACTGTTATTTAAATAAGCTATGGTGTATGGTTATATAGAATAGTATGCAGCCATGAAAAGTGTACTTTCAAAGTTCTAATATAGTCAAGTGTGTTGTGAATTAAATGCTTTTGTATCTTTTCAAATTTCTCCATGAGGTTACTTTATTATGTAACAAAAATTATTTTGTAAAACTGAGAGTCTTTTCCTATGACTGGCAATTCAATAGCACAATGTTTGCAGCAAAAACAAGCTTATAATTACTTTTAAGAATGGATTTTGGTTTCCTCAGAGCTACTACTGATAATAACTTTGAAGTAAAACTTAGGGCTTATAATTGTTATGTTTTCAGATCAGTGACTGAACATGAGCTGTATCTTATATAACACCAGTTTTTCTTGTTTCTAAGAGCTTTTAATAAACAGTATACCAAGAAGATATTTAAATATAGAAAAATTATGCAAATCTATGTGAAAAGAAAAAATACAAAGAATTCCTTCACATAGTCAGAAGAGGGAGCTTTGAGATTAAAACAAAGGTGAAAATAGAGGCACTCTATTATGTGCAATATTATTTCAACTCTACATATGGAATATGATGAAAAATATATAGGTATAAAATATTTTATGAAATCTTTAAAAAGTCTGTTATGTTTTATGATTAAATGAGATATTAAACTTACCTTTATTGTTAATCAAGAGGATGTCAACCATTGCCCTCAAACCAATTTCACAACTGACTGTTCAAAGTGTTGGTAAGGAACTAGAAAGCTGGCTGATGGGAGTAGTCACCTGTGTGATTTATGCTCTTTGCATGCAGTTGAGTTAACTAATGAGCCAGGGAACAAGGTAGCAAACTGCAAGAAGCCAAGTTAGTCAACAACTAACCATTGAAAAATTAAAGTTCTACTACAAGCTATTTAATAAATGTACAGGAGTAAAGTCCTTTGGCCAAAATTATTCATTAAACATAATATAACAAATACAAAATTTGCAAACAGATCTATTAAATCAAGGATTTTTCCTATAACAACTTTCACTTGAAAGTTGTGGTTTTGTTCTTGTAAGTTCTTTATAATCATAGCAGTATTCAGAGATACTACAGTACACTACGGTAAACAAAGACTCGAAAGTGAATTTTGTTATAAAAATTATAAATGTAATGCAGAATATAACAACAATGGAACTAATTCTTTTCAAAGTAGTATTGATTAAATACAACTTTTATGTGAAATTCTTGCCCTTTATCTTTAGAAAGAAGCAGAAAATTTGAAATGGGTTGGTGCCATAGTCATAAGTAATACACAAATTTAGACAATAAAACATGACTAAACTCTATTCATGGAGTTAAATCTTAGATTAGTCACTTTAACATAATTACTCAAAAATTTTAATTATGTGGTGGTTGCTCAGACCCAGCTGATGGAAACAAATGTTCTCCATCCTACAGCTCAGGAAAGAGCATAAATTGTGTTGCTGGACATGGTGGCACACTCCTGTAATCCCAGCACTTGGGAGGCTGAAGCAGGTGGATCGTTGCAAGTTTGGCACCAGACTGGGCTACAAAGCAAGCCCAAGTCCAGCCTGAACCACATAGTGAGACTTTGTCTCAAAAAAACGTAAATTGTGAATTTTACTGAATGCTACAAATAGTGAAAGTCAGTCACCTGGGCATTTTAAGGGACTGCTATCTTTCCATGTAGATCAATGCACATTTGGCATGAAACCTGGACCTCAGCAGCATTGATATATTCTCTTAGTTGCATATAGCCGGGCTTAGATTACCATAACATGTTGAAAAAAAAATTGTATTTATATATGCTGGTCACCTAAATTGTCAAAGTGAGGTAAGAGATTAATGGATGGCAAGGTGGCTGGACCACCATTGTTACCTGTTAAACACAGAGACTGGTCAAATCATTGTTGAGATACACACCTAGAGCAGCTTCAAAGCCCTGTGTGGGATAGCCCAGATCTGATGTCAAAAGAAGCAAAAATGGTGGCCATTGACCTTGGCCCCACTGCTCACTTGTCCTTGAAGTGGCTCACCCTGTGTGCTGAGTGTGTCTTTTTTCTTCAGAGCACATTTTCCTCTTGAGTGTTTCTTTTTGCATTCCCTTTTCACTTCTTTTTTCTTTTCTTCTTTTTTTTCCTTAAATAAATGTTCAACTCTCACTTTCATTGGTTTTCTGTTCCAATTATTTGATCTGAACAACAAGAGCCTGGAAGAGACCACCAGGCACCTCATTGTCTAATAACAAAGGAACTAAGGCCAGTAATAAGAATCACTGAGATTTCTTATGATGTAAGGGAAAAGGAAGAGATTTGAAACTTGAGAATCTGTCATCTGATGACTAGAAGAGAAACAGGGTGTTTGGGTAAAAAGAAAATAAAGGCTGTTATTCAAACCAATAGTCCAAGAGAAGACATCTGGTCTCCCAGTTTCATTGTTCACCTTCTCCTTTTGATTACTAAACATTTACTTTTATCTTTAGGACATGAAAATGTCCTAAGAAGAGGAAGAAAGGATCCTAATAATTATATTTCAAATACTTTTAATAAGTATTAAACATAACTTTTTTGTTATTTTTATGAATATCTGTTCTTTAAATATGATTATAATTCATGTCTGTGTACTCTCTGTGTGATTTTAAACATTAATTGAAAAACAACATTTATCAAGCCTTGACTTTATGTTAAACATTGGTTGAGGTGTGATGGATGCCAAATGGAATGAGATACACTCCCTGAAGCTTGTGGCCTCGTAGGACAGTAAAATCTTGTGAGAACTGAGTTCAAGTTTCAGAAGCAAGAAGCAGGAGGCTGGGGAGGCAGGTATAGGCATGAAGATGAAGAAATCCTGGCTGTTGTACTGTTGGTCCTAAGCTTTAAAACAGTCTCTCAGAAGAGCAGCTAGCTTCTCAACTGAACTCATTGGATTTATCTTTTCTTTTGAAGGTAGGATTTTGAAGAGGCTTTACAATGGAATGGGAAGAATTCTGCCCTACGAGTCAGGAAACAGCACTGTAGGGCAGTTCCTTGACTTGATTAGGTCTTGGGATCCTCAATTCTAATTGTAGTCAGTTTTGTAATATTGATTTTGTAACATCTATGCCTTTCCAAGTTATTAGTTTCCCTTTCCAGAGTATTTTCCTGATGTTCTACACAACAGTCTGCCAGTCAGCATGAAATATAAGTTCTGTGGTTCCTTGTTAACATATGCATGGCATTTCAGCTTACAAATAAGTTCAAAGTTCAGCAAACCTGTAAGATACCCCATCTTATTCTGTGCAGAGAGAGAGAGAGAGAGAGCACACTGCATTTTTGGACTGAATTAATATTACTTTGACATGGAACACATTTTTTTTCAAAGAAATACTTAATATTCAATTCTTCCAAGACAGCTGGTTTTCTACTTCAAGAAATTTTAGGGTTTAGTTTAAAAATATTTGGTAGAGGGAGCAGAGGGTAGTTATGACAGGATTATTTGGTTTTACAGGAAATCTTGTGTAACAGAGTAAACAGTTACAGAGCAAATTAGTGTTTGCTCTATCAGACTCCTAAACACCCCGGCAAAGCTGTTCAAGCTTGGCATTTCATTTAATTAAATATGTATAGAGTAAACTGGAGCTCTCCACTACAGGAAATTCTGTAGGGGTGTGGCAGTGTTCCAAGAGGGCTGATCTTTGTTAACCTAAATGGGGAGAGGCTCCCCTGCTCCCCTTGTTTTTACTTGGGAGACTTCCCAGAACAACTAGAAGCATTTAGGTCAAGGAGAGTTAAGTCACACTATCTTCATGGCTAGTCATCAGGGGAATTCAGCCTAACCTGTCTTCTTCACAAGTGATTGAAAAAACAAAAACCCTGAAATGACTCATCAAATCTTGGAATGAATTGATTTTTTCCTTTTTGTCTGACATCAGATATAAATGTTTTTTTTTTTTTCAACCTAACAAATATCCTTTTGTGCAGTATGGCTTGTGCATTTCTCTTAGGATATAGTACTTTTTTTTCAACTAGCACTTGAGAGACTGTGCACTTAAGCACAATACATGGCTTGGTGTTCCATCACATTGGGTGCTGGCCCCCTAAATTCAGTATTTTCTGAATGAGAGTCTATGGTGAGAGTGTCCTGAGAGTTTTGTTTGAGAAAAAGTGACTTTGTGTTCTCATTTAGCTTATGGAGGGAGAGAGAGCCTCCTTTCCAGTCTTAGAGGACTCCTTTACAAACACCTCTGAAAACTCCAGACTATTAGAATGGATACTTGATCCTCAAAAGCAAAAAGCTGGATGTTTTTGCAGGCGCTGTGGATAACAGGACTTCTCCTATTGCAAAGTGCTGTTTATCTCCATTCTAATTTGTTTGACATGTAGATTTGTGTCTGATAATTTCTTCTTATAATTGCTTCAGTTTAGAAGAAGGGATTGATAGGTATTTTCAAAATGAAATGAAACTGAGCACTGGTGGTTAATTCAGGGTTAGGGGACTGTACAGCAGGATACCCTGCTATTGGAAATGTAACAGTGCTCGGATTAGTGAGCTAACATCAGGGTCATCCTAAGCCTGCTACATCCAAGTATCACAAACTGGTTAGCTTAGAACAATTGAAATTTGTCCTCTACCTCTGGAGACATGTCTGAACTCAAGACTTTTGCAGAGCCATGTTCTGAAGGCCCTAAGGAAAAATCTTTGCTAAATTTATTAGCTTTTGGTGGTTGTTGGCAAGTTTTGTCCTTTGATTTATAGATATATCACTACAACCTCTTGCATCATTGCCATATGCAATTTTCCATGTCTCTTTTTTTATATTGTTTTTTTCTCTATACAAGAAACTGTGTTCAAATTTCCTTCTTTGTAAACACATGAGTCAATGGAGTAAGTTCCTCTCTAATCCAGTGCTGTGTCCAGCTCAACTCTTGAAACTCCAGAGGGAGGACAGTGAGGAATGAAAAAGACAGGAATGGATATATAAAAGCTGAGGTCAGGGGGAGCCCCTTCTCCTGATGAGAGAAAGGAAGTGCCCAGCACCTACATCATATTTATTTATATAATCAGTATATGAATAAATTCATGGAGAGTTTAAGGGCACGGTAGGATATTCTTCCTGTAACAGAAAGGATATGTAACCTACAGCAGAACAGCATGCCTTGGTGGCTTTATCTAGAACTGTCTAGACTATTTCAGTGAAGATCAAGTCACTATGTGCTTCAGCTGCCTGAGTTGTGCACGCTTCCCGTTGGCTCTGGCAGACTCACAAGAAGCAGTAGCCTTGCCCTAGATTCCCAAGGTACGGGCAGCTTCGCCCTTAACAATCCAGTATGATCTCGTCATCATTAATTACATCTTTCCAAGTCAGGAAAGATTTCCAAGTCAGGTCAGGCTCTGAGAGTCTGGTCATGTGAGTTTTTGGAGACACTCCCTAACCAAGTACATTCTTTCACGCCATCTTCATTTCCCAAGAGTTACTTCACAGGAAAAAATCCCAAATTTCCAATATCATTTATCCATATGAGAACTCTTTTTGAGCGTGTATATATCCTCCCACATTGCAGGTTACCTGCTGCCAATGACTGTGGCCTCTTGAATGTTCCCAGTTCTTTTGGGTTACTAATCACAATTTTTAAATCATAGTTTTAGAGCACAAAATAGATTTCCTTGACATTTCCTAATGTGCTAAATATAACAACATACCACACCATGTACCTTGAAATATTGTGACCAAATTCATCCTCACAAACTGACAGTAACAGTGTAGAAATGTTTCAGATTTATCCTTTATTGCCATATTAACATATACACACTAAAAATGTTTAGTGGAAACCAACCCAAAAGCTTTCATAAGCAAATGCTAATGATCTATTAATTACATGCTCTTTGCTATAGTGTGCTGATTCACTGTTATTTCGCATGAGTTAGTGAGATAAAATATATTAATTCATGCTTCAAGGATAGGAAAAAATAATAAAACTTACCATTTAAATTTCAAAAACTAATTTAATGTGAATATTTGTGGAACATGATAGTTATATTTGTTTTGGAAAGTTGAATAAATATGTATATGATTTCATTATTATTATTATTATTATTGAGATAGGGTCTTGTTATGCAGTTCAGGCTGGACTTGAACTCATTTTGTAGCCCCAGCTGGTCTCAAACTCATAATGATCCTCCTGCCTCAGCCTCCCAAGTGCTGGGATATATGATTTCTTGATTGTTTTGAGATTCACTCAACTGACTCTAGAAATGATTTCCATTTTATATTCTTTCCAGCACATAATTTATTTCATAAGTGGAAAATTTATATGAATCTTCATTCTTTGCCATTTTCTGTTTGAATAATTTATATTTCCTATATTCTCACTTCTCAGCTCCACAACATTCACCAAATGTATGTCTGAACTTTTCACTCTGACCTTCACAGCTCCTAACCATTGCTAAATGAGCTAAAATAAATGTGCCTTCCCTACACTGAAGGAAGTTTCCTGATTTTGTGAATAATTTCCCAAGTTACTGGTTCTTTGCAAACTTTGAAATTCCTTCTTTGGTGTTACCACAGTGGGTGCTGATAGTATTAACTTCAAAATGCAGTGAGGTTTGTGGGCAGGGATGTTACCACAATTAAGGGCACAGAAAGCATTGTGGGGGAAAAACATACAAGAAAAACAAAAAGCAAAAGAGACAAACAAATAACAACAAAAACCTTTACACCTTATTTAAAATGAAAGAAAGAAAGAAAGAAAGAAAGAAAGAAAGAAAGAAAAGTGAAGCTTTCAAATAGCCAATGTTTTCACATCTGTCTAGTTATTTAAAAATGTGTTTCTCACATCAAATGTATGTCTCGTGTCTTGGTTACAGAATATAGTGTAGCTTTAATTTCTTGACTATAAGAAATACACCAAGGGCAAAGCTTTGGTTACAAATGATATCTACGTGCCTAAGATCATGTAGAATAAAACTCCTTGCCTAAGATCATGTAGAATGGGGGAAATTTTCAGAACAGTTTTTATTGTAAGTGGAAGGTGGCAGGCTCTTCTGAGAGATAATCCGGAAGCATCTGGCAGGGAGGAGTCGTGGAATAATCACTAGAATGCCCCCCACACACACACACCGGCCCACTCTCCTAGAATGATAAGCAAGTTTTTGAGGTTTGCATCTTGTTTGCTTTTTCTATTGTTCAGAAATTTGTGTGAAGAGACCCTGACAGTTTGCGTATTACAGAAGAAGGAAGAGAACGGGAATTCGTTTGGGAGTCCAAACTACAAGTGTCCACAGAAAGACAAGGCTCGGTCCCTGCTAACAACCTACACTTTGCAGCTCAATTCACTGCTTTCCTAGTTTTGAATTCTGTTTCTTCGGCAGCCTGCATCTGTTCCTGAACTTCGGGCAGATTAGGACAATGACTATGGACACCATGGAGGAGACTTCTGTTTTACCTAGAGGAAGGGCGCAACCTTTAAAGACCAGCGCCTACTTGGGAAACACGGCTGTCGCTGGCTCTGACGCTCCTTTCAGGGCTGCAGCCGCGGTGGCTCTTGCCTGCTACCGCATTTCTTTTGAAGGAGTGGGACCTGCTCTCAGGCTGCACGGAGTCCTGTGTGCCCGCATCCTTTTCTCCTTGTTCAGCGCAGCCAGGAGGCCTGAGCTTCAGTGTTTTTCCAACTTCCTGCTCTAGGACCCATGGAACTTATTTATCTCTATTGCAGAGGATAAAACACCCCTCTCCTGTACTCTGTACTCTCTTTATGAAATTAGCACCCCAATCCCAATTTCTTTACTTCCTTCAGAAATCTCTTGGGTGCTCTAAGACCTTGAAGCAAAATTGTAAGAAACAAAGAAAAAGCTCAGATCCTTTCTGCTTCTACACCGCCACAAGGCCTCCCCAAGGTAGCATTGTGCACATAAGAAATAGTATCTAGCGAAATGGATCAGTAAAAAGTTCAGAAAAGGCCTAGTAAAACCATATAGACATTTTGTGTTTGTGTGTATATCTTTTCTTCTGTGTTTACAAATATAGGTGTATATAAAATATATTTCTATTCATATATAAAAAGCATGTTTCCTAAGCAATGATATGTTTCATTTATTATACCATTCCGATCTCATGGTAATGATATACCTATTTCTCAACATTTTTATTGAAGTGAAATTTTGATCCATGCAGTTGCTCAATTCATGTTTTCAAAGAGGCCCCAGTGGATCCAGTAACATCAGTGCTAGGGTAAGTATCTCTGCTATCACAGCGAGAATTATAAGGAGATGAAAGGTATGTCACAATTTTAAACAGCTCACATTTATGTAAACCAAATTAAGTGGAAAGAATAATTAAGAAACTCAGATAATAGTTTGAAACACTTTTTTCCCTGTGCCTTCTGGCACCCTGCAATTTGCCATTCCTGTGCGTTAGTGTGTGGGAATGCATACAACGCTGCTTCCAATGACATTCTAGCTTAACCTAAGGCAGGAAATGCTAGCAATTTGTCAACAGAGTTAGCTTTTGAGATTTCTGCTTTTGCAAACTGAAGCCCTGATTGGCACCTGAACTTTAGCAGGTTTATTTAATGTTACAGAACTGTGTTTTCTGGTTATCCTTCAATTCAGAACATTTGTATATGTTTTACCCAGTGACCCGTTGCGCACCTCCGCTTAACCCCCTAATCCCTTTGCTCTTGAGGTTGGAGTCTCCCAGAGAGTTTCTTAAATCTGAGCCTGAGTGCGCTTCCCAGAAGCATGGGGCTGGCTGGCTGGCTGAAGAAACACCCTGGCTCTGTCTCTGCCAGCAGTGATATCCTTACCCCACACCTTGACCTAGCTGCTTTTTTCCTGCTTTGCCCTTTTGTAAACAGTCTTGTCATATACTATCTAGAAGTTTAAGCTTCCAGTAATGTCTTTTCCTGCTGCTCCTTCCTTTCTTCCACTCATCCTTCTTTGTTGCATTGCAGGGTGGAATGTCTGCGTTCCATGAAGGTGCTGCAGAAATGGAAAAAAAGGACACTAAATTGTCATTTAAACCAATGCTGGCTTGTCAGTATTTCAATAATCAGTCCATGAACCAGCATCCCTTTATATGTACCTGGAATGAAATACAACAACCCAGGTAAGTTTGTGAGGCTTCTCGGGTCAGGTGGAGAGAAAATATCCAGAAAGATCTGAGATAGAGAGTGGTAGAGGAAATAAAGTAAAAAAACAACCTTGTTTCACTCCTTCTATTCTTAATTGGTGGCTTCAGTACAAAGTTGCCTCTTGGAGTAGTTTGCACACTCTTAGAAGACTAAGTCTCATAAATATCTCTAAGAATCACACAAGGAAACACACTGGAGCTAGTGAGATGGTGAGTGTGCAGAGAGAGCAACACTGTGCTAAGAAATGGAATGGGACTGATATGTACCAATTACAAGCATGGATTTTAAATTGTATATTAAATTCCCTTCAAAGTCTCCCTCCCTCTTTTCTGCAAGGTTGAAAGACGGTGAATTCAAGATGCTGGAGGCACATAGTGAAAAGAGCCAGATCCCTGCATCATCACTAAAAATAAGGGACTCTTCTGTGGAGATGCAGAGAAGTACGTGGTAGACGTGATGGGGTTGGTTACAAATGCTTAACCTCTACCAAATTCTGGGGGCAAATTTCAGAGCAAATAGTCAAGTCATGGAATGCTTGGTGGCAGCCAAGTGCTCCCACTACTGCGACTGTCTGAGTTGAGAGAATACTCATGAGTATAGAGGATTCTAACCTATGAGACTTATTTCTCAAAGAGATGATAAATACTTGTAGCTTTTCAGGTCTACAGGGAGGAGAAAGACCAATGGAGAATCTCTCAAGTCCTTCAAGATTTGAAGACACACAACAAGAAGTAAGGGCTCTTGCCTTTTACACTTTTGACTGATGAAAAAGATTTCATAAGAGTCCTCTTGCACCTTTGTTGAAAGAGATCATGGTGAGGATTCACACAGTGGAAATCAAGCTTGCCAGAGTCCAGAAATACTTTGCAGATTTTGTAGCACCAGAGATAAAAAAGCATCCTGAATTATCATGTTATTGGAGTTAATTTAGCAGAGAGAGGATGTAGGGAATGCATTTCTTAGTGCAGAGTGGAGTCTGACCTAGAGGGAGGTTAGAAGTAAGTAAGGCTTCATAGCTGAGGGCTGGCTGTGATACCTAGAACCAGGCACAAGGCTCCTGGAAGAGGTTCAGGCCATTGCATGTGGCTTCATCAACCTTTCTGCTTAACTATGGGGTCAGTGAGCACAAGTAGGAAAGTGAAGAATAAGGAAGCAAGCTGTCTCTAAAAATCCGCGTTTTTATGATAAAGTCACAGAGCTGTATATTCACGTTTCTGTTACTGGAGTATTGCTCCAGACCCAGGTTGAGAAAAACAACAGCTTCCAAAAAAGAAAAAAAAAAAGTATTTCATTTATGAATGTCATTGGATTTTAGAAATTAAAAAAACAGAATACTGTCAGAGTAGAAGGGAAGGTGGTATTTTCCTGGGAAACTGCCAGTGTTCTAAGAGCCTGCCTAATTCTATGGGGGAAATTAAAGGATGGCTTAGAATGTTTGAAAAATCAAGGAGGTAAGTCATGAAAGAAGCGAAACCTATACATGATATGAGTTAACCTGACACATTGATTGTGGTCTTTCCTCATCTCAAGTGGAAGAGGAGAGACAATGGGAAGCTGAAAAATCAGGTCAGAAAATCACATAACCATGCTAGTTAAATCTGATCTTAATAACTGCGAATGCTGTTTCTGGGCACATGACTGAGGTTTCTGTTGTTTGGTCATAGAAGCATTACTAGAGTCTTCCTCTGGGACTAATGAATGAGAAATAGCCTGCTAAATATGAGGTGGTGATGAAATAAAGGGGGAAAACAAACAAAAAGTCAGCGATCACTCCTTATTTGTGCTCACATGCACAGCCCCAGGGTGGAAAACAAGAGAGTCACATCTGCAAAATGAAAGTGTTCAGTATATGGCAGGCGCTGTCCCTCAGGAACTAACCTCAAAAAAGTATCTGTATAGACTAAGTAATTTGTTTACATGTTTTCTCAGCTTCCACTCAGTTAAAAAACAAAAACAAAAACAAAACCCCAAAATGCAGAGCCTTGATAATAACTACAAATTCTTCATGGATGAAGAATCAAATAGGGAGAAATATCCCTTTTTGGAGTTTAATTTTTAAATTTCTTCCCAATTTTATGTGCACAAGAATGAAATTTTGCCTAAAAATTATCCAGAATGTGTTAAATCACATCAACCTTCGCTAGGGGACATTTAAAATGTTGCTTCAATAGTTGTGTAATGTTATGAAATAAGTTTGTAGAAAACGGTTAGTTTTAATTTCAAATGGGGTTTGAGAAAAATAGATTTGATCCCATGGGAGGTACTCTGATAAGTAATAATATTAGCAAGTTGGCTAACAAGGTCTTAAAATGGGAAACAGTACAAAGTTGTTAATTTGGGGTTAGTCCATAGGAATCAGAGCTCAAAAGGTTTCCCATTAGTGAAGGACTAAGCCCAGAATGATAGAATTACCTCTAAAGCAAGAAGAGTGAAAGCGCGGAGAAATTAGATGGAAAAGATTCTAATTCTTTATTCATCACGATGGTTTTAGTCAGAAGTCTAATCTCTCATGAGTAATAATGGTAGGGTTCATTCTTCATGGGATAAACCATATAAATAGCTGAAAAATTGAATAAGTCCTAGTTTTCCTATGCATTGCTCCATCTACTCACTGTCATGGTTATCACCACGATGTCCTCCAGTTATTTATAGTCTGTTAATTTTAGGCATATGTTGCAAGCTTTGCTGTATATGATTTCATTAATTTCAACAATTCTAGAAGATATAGCTGTTAATAAAGCCTACTAACATCTGCTCTTTTATCTTATCTCCGCCCCGCCCCCCCACACACATCCTGCGGCTGGATGCTATGACTTACTGAGTTCTACCCCATAGCAGGGAAGGAAACCGATGTTTTCAGAGTATTCACTTCCAGTGTGAGAGCCTCTGCTCATTCTTTCACAGAAACTGGGGAGGAAATTATGTTGAGGCAGTAGGGTTGAAATTACTGAGTAGTACATCCCTAGCGGAAATTACTAGTACATCCCTAGAGGCCCAATAGGGATTGGATGAAAAAGAAAGCTACAGGGTTGTTTGTTAGGGTAGCAAAACCGAGCTTCCCCTCACCCTGTAATGCAAGTCTGTTCATTAGTTACATTGTACAAATGAGAGAAGCAAGGACTTTCCAAACTAAAACAGCTTACCTTGCATTATACTTTAGGTTATCAAAGTGATAGAATGATTTTGAGGGTAAAACGAAAACACTTTTTCATCCACTCTGCAGTTGATGGGCATTTTGGTTGTGTGGTATTTTTATACCATGGAATATTACTCAGCTATAAAAAGGATGGACTTGAGACCTTTATAGGTAAATGGAGGCAACTTGAGACTATCCTTATAAGTGAAATAAATAAGACCCATGTTTGTAAATGTCACATTGTCTCTCTAGTGTAAAAACTATATAATATGTATAATAGAAATTGTGGAAGTGAAAGGGAGGGACAGTTCTCTAAAGGATATAACTATATGTATGCTTAAGTGTGTAAGACAGATGACCATATTACTAAATTTTCATTAGATCACTGAACAGAATGGTTTGCACTGTGAATGTCTGAGTATCTGTCCAGCTTTGATCCTTTGATTTTGTAACTTGAATATCTATTTCTAAGAGGATAATATGTAACTCATCAACTAGTAATTTGTTAGTGTTAATAGTTTTCTCCAAAACTATGTATTACCTCTACCCATTTTTTCTGTTTTCTCTTGTTTTTTTTTCCTTTAAATAAATTTAAAAAAATGAAAACACTTTTTAAAGAAAAAAATGCTTAAAACTTGTTTAGTGTTAAAATTAAGTTGTGCAAACAGAAGACTTAGGGGCCTCCTTTTCACAAGTAATTTAGCCTATCTGTACCTGTTTTAGTGTTCATATGCTAAGTTCTTTTTCTCAAGAGTGACTTAGAAGTTTAAAAAGATCCCTCTGCCCAGTAAGAAATGAAGAATAAAATAATGATGAAAGCTTCTTTGCTGTGGCCTGAAGCAACACTGGCTTCTTCAGTCATGCTACACTTGAAAACATTAGGAATAAGCACAGTCATTATTACCTGTGGCAAAACACTGCTATGCTGATGACCTCCCCCATGAGGCATGGCTGGAAAAGTGTTTCCCAGTTTACGATGCAGGCTAACTGGTGTGTTTTTGTTCATCCTGCTTAGTGCTTTAGAACCTCTGGGTGATCCCTCCAAGAACAGGAATAGATTGGCAATTGCAGATCTAATAATCCATCAGAGGAGACTGGGAAAAAAATTCAAGCTGTGCATACCTGTGTGTGTGTGTGCATGTGTGTGAATGTAGTCTGAGTATTTTTGCATTACCTAGTAAGGACACCCTTACTATGATATACCATGATTTGTGATTTTCTCTTCTCTCAGAATGACTAGCAGATCTGCAGCTCCCATTCCTTCAACTGTAGCCGTCATTGCGAGATAAGGATTTAGGCATATTTTCATGAGATTACAAATTCCTTGGCAGCAAAGATTTGAGATTACTTGTCTTGATGCACAGGCCCTAGCCTAATGTTCAACACACTGTTAAGTTCCCTGCCAACACTGTATGAAAACATAAGCAATGGAGGCTACGGGTATCAGCTCAGATGGACTATAGACTCCCTATGCACCATAATGAAGTGTGAATTCTCATTTACAGAGTAAAGCAGTGAGGAGAATAAACAATTCTGCTATTACAGACACAATACACGAGGATTAAGGTCAGCTGGTCGATGGATTAAAGAGTAGGACACAGGCATCTTACTGTGAGCTGCTGCCTTGAAGGCCCGATGGTGTTTCGAGGATAGCCAACTCTAGAACCACTATCTACATCCTTTTTGAAGACTATCTGGTCTCTAAACCTGTCTGAGTAAAGTTGCCCAAACTCCTCCAGGGAAGTATTACTAAGATAGTGTACTTCCATACCAAGTTTCCTAAGGATTATGAGAAGCAGGCTTTACTACTTCTTAATAGTAAATTTTAATTAAAGTAAATGTACCCGGGGGAAGAATACTGTTATGCACAGTTATCACAAAATCAAGTACTGTGGTGAGGAAAATGAGAGCTTAATGTGGATGGATTTCAAAATATTTGGCTTAAGCAAGAAAACCAGCTTATTCTTTATTTCCCTTTAATACGTTGTACAGGAATTTTAACAGTTGGTTGTTTAATAATAGTAATCCCAAACCTTGTTTCTGCAATCAGAGTGCATGTGACAATCCCTTGCTCTCAGTAAATGCAGTGCGGTCCACTCAGTCCTCTGCAAATGCTCCTTATTCTATTCCTGCGGCACAATCATTTGGAGAAATCTGTGAAACTAATGCAAATCATCACAAAGCTATTGAGAAATATGGATTGAAAACGGAAGACTGGAAAATACCTTGTCATAGCCCATTAGCAACTACACACAGCTATTTAAGAAACTATTTTTTGCATGTTTCATTTTGCACATGGCTTTAAAAAAACCCACCTTGTTTATCCTAGAAGAACAATGGGAACATTTATCCTAGAATATTAAGTTTGATTTGTAAAGAAAGTACTAATATTTTCACTGGAAAAAATGTGTAGCTTGATTTAAGATTAGCTTCTGAATTTTTCTTAGAAAACTGTACTTCTGATTTTATTTTTATTGAGTACTGATCACAACAAAGTAATACAATTTAATGGTATGAGTTTATTTGTCATGAGTAAGATTCTATACTAGTACCTTGGTAAGGTGGTGTCTAATTCTTTCAGTTTTTTCTCCATTGTTTTATAAATATTTATTCACATGTTTTGCTTCTTTCTGACCTCCTATAACCTGGGTGTCTTTCCCTCATTATTGATGTCACTTTCCAAACAGCTTTGTTATATTTTGTTTCTCAATCAATGAATTTTTGGCTTCATATTTAGTGACATTCTTCCTCTTTAAGCTGTCAGGAATTTCACTTCATTCATTTCAATTCTTGGTTAAGTAAACAAGAGACATTTTCCCTCCACTCTCACTCCCCATACTTATTTTAGTAAGAAAAAGAGGTAATAGCTACTGTGGATCTATTAATACATCCCAGGCCTTCTACTGAGAGTTCCCAAGACAATTTCTTATATTTCATAGGGTGGAAAACTGACAGTAAGAGGTGTTAAATAAATTGTCTAGGTTATACAGAGTGTATATTGCAAGGTCGGCATTCAAAATCATTTCTTTCTGACACGCAACCGCTTGGTGTTTCCATTATTGCACAGTACCTTAGAATTAGCTCCTACCTTCCCTGGTGAATACTTAAGAGTAGAATTAGAAGTAGAATTTAAAAAAAGTAGGATGAATATGAGCCAGAAACCAGAGGGACCAGGGAATATACCTTACTCAGCCATTTACTGCTTTGGCAATGTGTTTAGATTTACAACTTTTTGTAGCTAGGGATTTGCAAGGAGAACAAGACAAGTCTTACAGGACACATAATTTATAGTATTATTTTGTAATAGTCACCCAAGAGTTAAATACAAAGAAAGTACTAGAAATCTGTTCATAAACTAAAGACCTAGAGAATCCAGGTAAAGGCCTGGATCCTATGGCTTATCCTGCATGAGTTCAGCTGAAAATCTAGAGCCAGTAACAATGCCTTCCATGAGTCTAACTGGAGGCCTAGAGCCCACGACAGTGACTCATGCAAGTCATTTTCATGGATCTGTGCTGGGAAGGCCCAAAGATCAGTGGTGGAAGCTAGAAAGTCTATGTCAGCGGGGTGAAGGATCTGTGCCACTAGGTTGAGGATTCTGTAGTAGAGCCAAGAAGTAGGTCTCAAAATAGGACCAGGGCTTCCCTCAAAAGCACCACAGCCACCCTCAGTGACAATGAGGTCCTGAGCTCCTCAACAATGAAAACAGCCGAGTTCATTGTCAGGAAGCTGAAAGGTTCTTGCCCTAGTACAAATTATTGTACAGTTATGGCAATAATCTAATATGGCAGAAGGCCAAAATGGGAATGCTTACCCTGACCGCCACTCCTTCCTTCTTCCCATTCAGCCCAAATTGTTACTTTCTTGTTTGCTTGCAAAAAAAATTCCAATCAGTTCCTCACATGTCATCAATGCCTGCCCCATGCGCCACTTCCAATCAGAGGTCGTATAACCCCCTGCCCCTCTGCATCCAGAAAGGAGGAGAAAGGCCATCCCCCACAGTTTGTGGGCTCCTCTCCTCTCTGCGTCCCTCACATAAATCGGCACTTTCACTTTTTCTTTTCTTTTTCTTTATTGCGCCAAAAAACTCTAACAGAAGCCAGCATGACAAGCTTCTCCTGGAGACTAAACAGCACACATCTCTGGAAACAGGAAGAAATACTTAATATAAGGACCAGAGCTTTCTCAAAGTGAATTACAGCCTTTTACAGTGACAAGGTTCCAAGCTTCTCCAATGATAACAGCTGAGTTCACATCAGGAAGACCAGCCTGACCAGCTCCTCCAGGAGAACCAACATCTCCAAACAACAAGACTCACTTAGGAGAACCCACAAGGCTACTCTCCCTCTGCAGGCACCCTTTTTATGTTGGCAACTTTCCTCAGGTGGGCCATCTACACTCAGCACCACACTGATTCAATTTGGCTGGTATTAAGTTAACCACCAGTTTTTAATCCACCACACAACTAAAATGAAAGTCAGCTTTTAAATTTTAAGTAAAAACCTTAATAGCTAGTATGGCATAATGCTTAGGATTTAGTATAAGAAATTGGTAGAATCATTTACCCACTAACAGTACAATGCACTTTTATGCTGGAAAAATCTCTTAGGTATTTTGATTGAGTTTGACAATTTCTTTCCAGATAAAAATTTCCACTAACAGAGAAAGGATGGCAAATAGCATTCAACCTCGGTGGTGGCCCAATGTGTACAGGACAGACATGTAAGGAAGATATCAGTGACCTTGATCTTTGTCAATTCAGGATCACCCAATCACATAAAACGCTATTGTTTTTCTTAATGTTACTTTGGACACTTTGTAAAATTTCTAAAACACTTCCGATCTATGAAATAAAAGTTTCTATTGCAGTATTTAAGAACAGTTATTTATAAAACCTAAAAGAGAGATTCATGATATTTAAAAGAAGTACATAAAAGTGGGATAAAATATAAATGCAAGGTCCTAAAGTGGAGATTTCCCAAAGCACCCTTCCTTCCTGTAGCATCAGTAATATCTTCTTAATCTTACTTTGAGGAGGGGGATTGATTTTCTTATTTCACATGGTGGAGTAGATGATAATAGGAGAGACAAAGTGGTCAGTTCATAGACTATAACGAATGAGGGTGTCTCAGCAGTAAGGAAAGTGAATTTATGATTTAACTTCTGACATTTTAAAAAGTCTAAATATAAACTAGAAATTTCTGCTATCCCCTTTTATGCTTATCCTTATGGTGAACTTTCATAAAAATATTCCTTTTATGTTTTAATGAGTTTGCATGAGAAGATAGTGGGTATGGTGATAACAGTAAGAGAAAATATACAGAAGGAAAAGAAGTCTGAAGTTTTTTACCAATTCTACATTCTGTTTTCCATTGTCCCTTCCTGTCTATTGGCATGTAAGATGGGGTGATATACCAGCTGGTCTGTCACCAAGTTGCTTAGATGCCACCATTGGTGGTGAAAGAACCCCTGGTTTGTGGTTTGAGGAAAGTGGTGTGCTGACTTGTAGGGGAGCTTTTGCTATGGTGCCCCGTCTTACCTTCAGTGCAAATTGCCTTCTTTTTCCAAACTGCCTAAGTAGTGGTTTGTCCAGTTATAGCAGTCCTGTCTTGTGAGTTAGATACTGTTAGCCAGTGTCCACTGTACATACCTAAGTACCTATAGAAGGAAGGCACATTTATCTACCACAAATTTCAACTAGGCTATGAGTGTAGAGTTTACGGTGCTGGCATCTGTCCAGAAGTAGACAGTGACTCCTTGAGGAACAAAGGACTTCATAAGGAAAGAGGAAATGGAGACCAGAAACTACTTACAGGTGTGTGTGTGTATGTATGTGTGTGTGTGTAAGGAAGGTGGAGAAAAGGTCAGGTCCGATGGGGTAGTGAAAAAAGAACCCAAAGAACGTCAGTATGCTGAAATATCATATGGCACTGAAGTGCCAAACACCCTAGGTTTTCTTTATAAAATCTCAGTCTGACCAGTCTGACCAAGGGCCTTAAAGGTTCCCCTAAGTTTTACTAAATTTAGACAGGCTCTTCCTGTCTGTAGGCTCCTGACCTTCCTTTCCTTAAAACATTTACTTTATAAACTTCACAGCTGTAAATTTATTTCTGTACTTCTGCGATGTTAAAGACGTTTAAAAGCCTCTTCAGTGTCCTATCCAAGAATGGCCTTTCTAGAGACCCGGGAAGTAGAAACAAAACCATTGCAGGTAGTACCCCATCTCCCAGCTTCTGTGGGAGAAGCCTAAGTTATGCCAGTTTGTAAAATCACCTCCTGTCAGGAAGAGATGAAAAACTTGCTTTTCTTTTGGATGAGACCAAGTAGCAAATGCAGATGCCTTAAGTTCCCCTCATGCCTGCCTCAGCTTTCAGTCTTCAAAACCTCCTCAGCCCTGCTTTTGGTGAAGAGAGGGACAGGATTCTCTCTCTCTCCTCTCTCTCTCTGCAAAAGGCTTAAGTAAAGCCTTTTTGACTGTGACTGAGGCCCGTGCAATTTCTTTTTCCCTAATGCAATTGATATTTTGACAAGAATTCATTAAAATTTCATCTATCTCAATTTGAATCAGTTTACAAAATATAAAATGAATATTAAAAGGAGATAGGTATATTTCTTAGAAGGATTGACCAGAGGGATTCTATTAAAATTATGTCTCTGTTAGAATGACAAAAATTTTAATTTATAAAAGTTAATTTTCCCCATAGTGCTCCAAGATCATATCAATTGGATAACTATAACTCCATGTAAGCTTTTTGAATATTTTTTTTTCATGGAATGGTAACTGTCCAATTGCATTTTGTCTACAAACAATTACATCCAATATTGTACAAGATCCTTCAATTACCACTCAATTTCTTTTCCTTTTCTACCCTGTCTTTACTGAGATGTAATAACTGTGTACCTCTATTGTGTACAATGTGACACTTTGTTATGTGTATGGATATATTGTAAAAGTACTACCACAATCAGCCTAGTTGGAAGAGGTGCAATTTTTTGTAAAATTTTGCATACTTTTTGAAAATGTTGTTTTGACAATCTGAGGAAAAAGTTTGCCCTTCTTTCACACACATATTTTTAAACAAAAAGTGCTAAAATTATCAGCTGATTTAGGTATACCAAAGACCTTCCATGGAAATGGTCCTCGGGTGGGTACCAACTCTTTAGGATAGTGTGTTAAAATCTAGAAGCCTGAGTTTTCATTAAAACAAAGACAAACAAAGTCATATGAATTCGTTTTAAATCTACATTAGTATAACACTGAATTTAATGCTTTGCATCGCCTAATTTGTTCCCTATTTGCTTCAGGCACTCAGTTCTTGCTCACTTTAACATATTAAGTACTTGTAGACAACCTTGGAACTCTGTCTTAGTAACAAAAGCATCACTGTAGTCTTTCTACTTTACAGCAATCTGACCTACACTCAGATTGCTGAACAGTTTTCCTCTTCAAGCTTGTGACTCAGGTGAAGTACCTGTCCCTAAACTTCTCCAGGTTAGCAATAATTAGATACTGACTAGTTGTCATACCTGGGTAGTTTCTTATATAGTAAGTTTATCTAAGCTTGTAAACTCATAGAATGGATGAAATGTTACCTCTGCTTGTGGGGAAAAAAAAGTGGAGACATTACTCATCATATTCTGAGTTTCACAAACAATAACTTTGGCAGAGCTCAGTTCCAAAATTCATTCTGGTTGGCTTCAGAAGCAGTGCATATTTTATGCCTAGGGTTATTCCCTTACTTGTAAAACTCGAAGATTGACAACCTCTGTATTAGTTATATTCTAAGCTTGGAATGGAATTCTATGACTTTATCTCTCAGAGATATAGCCCCGGTAGTTAGTATCTTGGGCCCAGATAAGGATGACAGTCATGAATTTTTGAAGAAAACAGCGGGAATAGTTACTCGTTGTGGGATATTTATGAACCTTTATGCCACTGATTTCACTACTAAGGACAGTTCTTTAAAAGATGCTGTAGCATTCCAGGGGTATGGATCACCTGTGTTGAACTAAAGAGCAGCTCTCTTTGTATCTCCAGCAAGCAGACCCAGCCCATTTCTTTTGAGTTTCTGCATTTTTTCCCCTTACATATAAAAACCCCCCAAAAACCTAGTGCTTACAGTCAACTTCTTTTTAAAAAGAGTAGAGTCCACTGCAAAAGAAACCATCCATGTATATTAAGTTCATTTCTGATACTGCCTGCTTCTCTTTTCTTTGACCTACTGTTGGTAAATAATATCATTTCTCTAAGACTCCATTTCTTTTCCTGAAGAATAGTGATAATAGCTCCCATCTTATGTAGATTTTCCAACAATAAGGTAGAGTACAAATCAGAGGGCCTTGAGTCTTCAGGCTGAATATATTATATAAAAGTAATTACTTGGTGTGAATAGCCAAGAGGCATTTTATTCAAGTCAGGGGGTGCCAGATGGTATTTATTTTGCATAAATAGAGCAAGCTTATAAGAAACCTCAGCATCACCTCTTCTAATGTGGTTATTTTACACATGAAAAAAAGTATAATTCTGTGATATTTCACAACCGAGGTCAGTTCAGTTGTCTTCCTGCAGGTCCTGGATAATGAACAGGGTTTGTGTGCAGACATGTGTACACCCCAAGGAGCTAAATGTCTCATTTAACTTGCAAGAGGCAGCTTCTAATATTTGTTTTGCAAAAAGAACTGTATGAAAATACTTATTTTAATGATTCTTAAGGCATTTAACTTAAATGCATCAATCATATGTATAATACATATGGCCACTTGTGTAGGTTCGTGCGCGCACGCGTGTGTGTGTGTGTGTGTACATACACACACAATTATGACATCTTTGTTTTGGTACTAGTGCTTATAAAATCACTCAAGATTTTAGGATATAATTCCAGAGGTGGTTTGTGGGATGAATCATCACATGATGACAGCCTATGAGGACTGTGGGCTCCCCTGCTTTAAATATACCATTTAAACACGTCCTCGCTAGTGACATAGGGAAAAAAGAAACTCAATCTGCTAGACGTCAGGTGCAAGTTCACATTCTCCAAAATCAAAGAATGAATTCTAGCAAGAATGGAGGTTAAGTGCAGAATATAGTTATTGAAGAAAGAAAGTTTCTGTCTGAGAGACAGAAATGGCCACGAGTGGGTTGCCAAGGACTCTAACTTTTCAAGGGATTTTTATAAAGCAAAACCACAAGGTGAAGTTGGCCCAAAGTAGAGGAAAATGGGAAATCACAAGTGGGGCATGAGGTGGAACAAAACTGCGGTCAATCCATAAGATTATGAGCACAATAGCTCAGGTAATATTGATTAAATAGGGATCAAAGGGGGAAGGAAGTGACACGGCAAGCTGGCATGGAACAGGACAGGGGCTTCTCCTGGAGAGGTGGCTCTTCCCCAACTGGTTTAAATAAGATTCAGAGACACTTGTCTCTTTTATTTGAGACAATGCAGGACACAGACCCTCTGATTCCCTGTTATGGTTTGTGTATAAATATCCCTCCAAAGCTTCATGTGGTCACAGGGTTTTTCACAGAGGTGAATCTATAGAGTGCTATGCTGGGATTAAGGGCATGTGATTAGTAAATCAGTCCATTGATTGATTTGGCATAGGTCTGGCTACAATTAAGGGTCTGAATGCTACATGTGCCTTAGGGCAGGTAACCTGCATACAATATAAGGCCTGCATACAATTGTTGCTTTGGCTATGTTGTGGCATCTTGATCTGTTCTCTGTGATGCCTCTTTGGCAAACCACTCTACCCTGGAGTCAGCCAACTATGTACTGAAACCTCTACAAACTGTGAACCAAACAATCCTTTCCTTATTTTACTTTGGAAGTCAGGTATTTTGTTTCAGCACAAGAAAAGTAACTAAGACACTCTTCAGGCTGTGTCTCACTAAGCTACTCTCCTTCTCCAGGGCCTTAGGCTGTTCTTGATCATTGACACACAATGCAGCCTTTGGAAATGGACCCTCCTGAGAACAGCTGATTTCTATGGAAAACATTCCCCAGTCAGATCTCAGCACCAATTTATTTCATCTAAGAGTCATGTAATTCTATCTAGGTATGATCTTTTTGATCTAACAGTAGAAATGGTCTTCCTATTGTGATAGTGTCCTTTCCTGGTGCAGTCATCTTCTCTTTTTGGAGATAATCTGCTTTCTCCATAGAAACTGTCCCTTTCTGCTATTACAAAACTCTTTTCAGATAAATTCTTCTCTTACATGAGTCCAGAGCTGGTTTTATTTGATATTTCCACTTAACAATTAATGTCTCTGTAGTTTGTAAATTGTTAACACATATTTTTATCAATCTCCATTTCATACTTATTTATGTATTATTATTTGTCTTTCATCAGTATAGGGCTTACTTTATTATGAAATAAAAATACTTCACACTGATTATCACGGTTGGGGGATTTGGAAGAGAAAAATGGAAAGATAGATGTCAAAAATACAATAGAACATATATAAGATGAACTAGTTTACTTAGTAACATGATGATTAAAATTGTACTAGGGATTTTTTTAGTTGTTCTTGTCACATAAAAACATAAATGTGGAATGATAGATATGTTAACCTATTTTGCTATGATAACCATTTACTATCTATATAAATATATCTCATAACATCATGTTGTAAAATTCAAGTATACATAAAAAGTACACAAAAGTATGTGAAAATTAATTACTTGAAATCCCAATGAGGATGTGTGTGTGTGTGTGTGTGTGTATGTGTATTTTTGTGTATATAGGATTATACTGTAAGGTATAGGCTTAATAAATATGTGTTGTCTGATTATTGAACAATTTTTTAATACTCTTAATTTACCAATTGATTTGCAAAGCAAATATACAATGATTATCACTTTTCTGGAGGTATAGAAAAAATGAATTGTATTCCTTGATCTTTAAGAAACCACAATTTAGATTTAGCTGAAAAGCTCAGTATTATTGTCAAATAATTAATAGGTAAATGACAAAAAGGTCATATATACATATGAAATATACATAAGTAAATAATTATATACATAGTAACTCTAATTTAATGCAAAGAAATAGCATCCTGTGGATAAAGAGTTCCTGGAGAAGGGTTTTCAGGAAGTACTTAGTAGAATTGAGAGAAAGGAAGGGCGGAGGGAAGTTCTAGGTAGGTGGAATGATGGGATACAGACTGCAGGTGGCTGGGCTGGTTGGGAAGCATTTAGAAGTGATTAAATAGAAATTCTGATAACTTTGTGAATTTCAGATGGAAGAGTTTGATTTTCACTTAGTATACTTGTAACCTAATTTATTGATATACTACAATGAATCATAGTCACATTTCATGAATTACATATTGAATTTTGCTAGCCTATGCATCATAGGGTCTAAAAAGTTAAAATTTCTAGGAATTTAGTTGTTATATACTTTCTGCCTTATTAACACAAAATTTATCAACAATGTTTTGTCCCATTTTATTTTGATTGAAAATTGTCATGGCATGATTCTTCACAGTGAAGGAACTTAGTGACATGGGAGCCTGTGATTCAGGAGAATGTCTATTAGAATGTCTATATAGGCCAGCCTGGGCTACTTACTGAGTTCATGGCCAATCTTTACTATATAGTGAGATTCTGCCTCAAAAAAAATCTATTCTAACATCCTTGTCTAATGCAAAATGGATATGCTGTGTAGAGATGAGATTGGATTAAAGGGTGTGCATAATGGTTGATACGCTGGATCAGCTTGAGAAGTTTAGGTTAATTGTCATAGGAGGGGGCCTAGGTCTTCCCTTTGTGAACATCTTGAGCTTGTGCAAAGGACACAGAGATGGTGTGAGTGATATGTCCAGCCGAGTGTGTGGTACTCTGTTTACAATATAAATGCTCTCCCCCCATTTTTTTGCTCTTGCTGCTTTTGCTGTTTCTTTCACTTTGAAAGGTTGTCCCTGTGCCATGCCGTCCTGCCTTGTAGCCAGCTGATTATGGCCTGAAACCTCCATAGGTTGTGTGCTAAATAAACATTTTCTTCCCTAATTTTGGGTGTTGGGTATTTTGTCCCAGCAATGAGAGGAAAGTAACCAAGACAGCATCTGGTACCAGAGAAGGAGGGTCATTGTTGTGACTATACATGACCATATAGTTCAAGAGCCTTTGGGAATGGCTTGTGGGAAGAATTTGGAAAAGTTCAGAAAGCTGGAAGAGTACAGATGGGGCATATTAGACTCTTCTGTATATGAGATTCTGCTCAGAGTTCAGAAGACCAGAAGGATGCTAGAAATCCTTCTGGTAAAGACCAGGTTTTGGAGGTTTCTCCTGGGAAGAAGGGGTGCATTTGCTATTGGACTCCAGAAGATGTGTGTTATGCTTGACAAAAATTTTATCTGCATTTTACTCAGGTCTAGAGAATTTTCCTGAGACTAACATTAAGGGTAATGGACTAATTAATCTGGCAGAAGGAATTTCAAGGAAGTTGAATGTTAAGGCATGGCTTGTTGGGAACTTTTAGCCAGATTTATGCTGAGGATCAAGAGCAAAGAGGCCAGCAGGATTATGTACAACACTGTGAGTTTGGTCAGAAAGGGAGCTTTAGTAAAGCTGTGGACTAGAAAGATAGAGCTGAAAAGATCTTGATTGCTGAGAAGAAACTTGAGAATATAAAAGATACCCAAGGAATCACAAGAAGCAGCAAGTTCCACTCTTTGCCATCTCAAAACTGTCAAAAGCAAAAGACTTTGGTTCAAGCAGAAAGCCACAGAGCACCAAAGTCCCACAGAGACACCAGAATAGAAAAATTAGATCTTCAGAATTGGCTTCACAATGCTCAGCTATCTAGGCACTTGATCCCTACAGCTGAAAGAGAGGAAAACCTGACTGTTGCTCCAGATAGCAGCAGACATTTGTATGTCAGTGTGGTGTTAGTTTTAGTTGTATGCAGAATGTAAAGTTGCAGGGTTAAGAAGGCTTCCATTCAAATTTCAGAAGGCCTTGGAGGTGAGGCATTTTTCCTCTGAGAGGGCAATGTATGAAGTTGTGAGGGTGAAGCCAAAGGTAAACTGGAGAGCCCAGAAGTCTGGAGAATCCAGAAATGTAGATCATCTGAAGAAACCTGAAAAGAAGGAATAGAATAGACCTAACAAAGAAGCTGTGGGAACTACAACCACCAGAAGTGCTGTAAGGATGGAGCTATGCAAGCTCTTTGGCGCTTACAACTTGTCACAGATTACCTTAGATGCTGCACAGGGAACTGCAAGATTTAATGTTTGCTCTACTGGATTTTGGACTTGCTTTGGTCCCAATCCTTTGTATCCTCCTTTGTAACTTTTGGAATGAAAATGTTTATCTTGTGCCATTGAATGTTGGAAATGTTTAACTTTGTTTTAATTTTTACATGGGCTTGCATCTATGAGTTTGTCTTACATCTTGGAGCAGTCCTGGGACTTGGGTCTTTTCAACAATATTGAAACTCTTAGGTCTTTGGCAACTCTTAGAGAGGGACTAAAGGGATGTGCATGAAGGGATATGCATGAGTCTTTGGGGGGCCAGGGATGGAATGTTATATTTCTAATGTAGTACAATGTTAATAGACTTAATACTGGTTCTTCAAGATTGTTAAAGCTGTGTTATAATGTTTAAGTTGTGAAATAATAAGGATAAGAATGTCTTTGAATCTGGAAATTGGTTTAAAAAAATGTGTCCGTGGCCAAGTTGACAAGAGATGGATTTTAATGGTTGATACACTGTGTCAACCTAAGAAGTTTAGAAGTTGAATTTAGTGACTCAGCAGGTGCTGGTGTCCTCATTTTGTAAACATTCCCAACCCATGCAAGAGGAGGGCACAGAGATGGAGTGAGTGCTACACATACCCTAAGGAGTGGTACCCTGCTTACAGTATAAGGAGCAAAAGAGGCTTATTTTCTCTCCTTTTTGCTCTTGCTGATTTTTCTGTCTTCTACCACCTTGAAATGTTGTCCCTGTGCCATGCCACCCTGCCTTGGAGCCAAATGATTATGGACTGAATCCTCCATATACTGTGAACTAAATAAACCTTTTCTTCCCTAAGTTTGGGTATTAGGTATTTTGTCCCAGCAATGACTAAACAGGACAGTGTGACTATGATAATAGAAAGAGAAGATATACTGCAAGTACTGTCAGTACAGATTTTTGACTTCTCTGGCAGCATTTGTGCCTCTCAGGTTAGAGCAAGGATTCCCTTCTGATACAAGGGTCTGAGGTTAACCACCATACAGGGTAGGTCAGAGAACTTCTTTATGGTTAGGTCTTACACAGAAAGGTAGGGAAATAACTATGTAATATTTCTGCATTTTATGACTGGCTTTGGGATAAAGAGGGTTCCACTTTCTAAGACCCACTTATTGGAAGAAATCTTGTTTTATCGACTTCCTAGAGCAAGTAAGAGAAGTGGCAAAAAAGTAGAAGGTCAGAAAGATTTCACTCTGAGTGCCTTTTCTTCTGTTGAAAGTCTTCAGCAAGTCAGAGCCCCATACTTTGGGATGTCATGATCTTAACTCTAAGATCAGTAAGCAAGAAAATGGAAAACTTGCCTTGCTTCAGCTGAATTTTTTTTCAATTGTTTATTTCTCTTATTACAGTTTGGAGACCCAATTTTGAGTTTGGGTACATTCATCTAATATGCCATGTGGATATACAAGTTGACAGTGATAATTTTTGTCCATATGTAGGGAAACAACTAAACGTTTGGACTGAAAGAACAGCTACCACACATACACACATTTCCATGAAAAATAGTCTTTGGTCTCAAGTATTTTATTATTCCCCAGTGATTTTTGAAGTTACACCTGATTATTATTCTTTAAAAATAGATTCATGACCACCAGGAGGGCCACCCTCCTGCAAAGAAACCAGAGGAGTGGATAATGAAAGCTTAGCTGTTAAACCCCCAGCCTGATGTGGTACACAATTAGCAGAGAACTTAGAGAATTGTGATTTTTTTTTCTCAGAACAGATGTTTCTCTTTCATCGTTTCTAAGAGAGCTTTGATTTCTTTGTTAGTTTAAAGAGATTCTAAAGTCTGAATGACAGTTAAATTTAGAGGAAACACTGTTTGACACACAAAATTTTTCTATTAATTGCAAAAGTGGTTCAGATTAATGATCTAGTACCCCTGTGTGATGTACACACCACGATCAATTAAAAATATGCTTTAACTGGGGTAGTTTTAAAAACTCTGTAGAGTTCAGAGAGAAATTCTAGCTTAATGTATTAGTTGTTGAAATTGTTAAGTGTAATGTTTATTTCAGCATTAACTTTCTTTTTGCATTTGTGAGATGTCTGGAGGACATTTCAGCTGTTCAAGGAGAAGCCACCCATTTACTGGTCTATTTTGTTTTGTTTTACAAGGGGAAGTTGTAGACTCTTTATTCCTCCATTATCCAGATTCTAGAGACCAAGGCATGAATGATAGCAATTTAGCATCATGTTCTATTTCCATCAGGATTGTTTGTATTTTAGCTCAAAATATCCATCTTCTTAATTTTAACTGGTTTTGCCAGTTAAACCAGATTGCAAGTGAAAATGAATATCATCAACACACTTAAATATTTCTGTGCACGATACAAAGCAGACTGTAGATGATTATAGACTACTGGAAAATGTGTTTCCACAGAAACTTCTTCTAAATTGCTAGGAGTGTGTCAGACTGTAAGATTAAATCTAGTCATGTGCTAAAAAATTGATAAACTTATAAAATTTATTCTGCTTTGAAATAATATTACAAAGACAGCAACATTCTGAAAGGCAACGATTCATACACTCCCTTAATGTTTAAAGTGTACACATAACAGTCATGGTATACACAGTGATGACTTTGGATAATAAGACATCAGTGTGTGTGTGTGTGTGTGTGTGGTATTTGGGATACAGTCCAGGGGCATTCTAATTACTGAGTTGCTTTCTCCCAGTTCCTTCCTTCCTTCCTTCCTTCCTTCCTTCCTTCCTTCCTTCCTTCCTCTTTCTTTCTTTCTTTCTTTCTTTCTTTCTTTCTTTCTTTCTTTCTTTCTTTCTTTCTTTCATTTTGAGACAAGAGTTCTAAGTTCCCCAGCTGGAACTCTAATGTGTGATTCTTTTGCCTCAGCCTCTAGAAGAGTTGTGATTAATGTTATATGCCAACTTTAAACAATCCAAATCACTAAATTCTCTGTATGAAAGTCCTGACTAGCTCTAGATGGTCTCTGAGAGCAACTATCCTATTTTATCCCTTCATCACTTTCCAGGTGGATGTTGGCTATAGATCAAGGAATGCCTTTATGTCCTCTAGCGCCTTCATAATAAATTTAGAATTATCTTCTGATAATGTACTTCTTTTTTGGATATCTTTAAGACTCACAAATTACCAAACCAGATCAGACCACTTTATTCACAAATGGCTTTCCTGAATTTCTAACTCCACTCAAAATGTCTGATATTTTTAAAAAATCACTTTCAATATTTTTAGTTAATAAATTTACACAGTAGCTACAGTTCAATATATATTCCACTAGTTATATCACAATACATATTCAAATGTTCCTCTTCTCATGCTCCTCAAATTGTCTTAGCTCATGCTATTCCTTGTTTCTAAAATAATCTTTTCTCTCATTTTCTTCATATTTTATGTTATATCACTCAGAGTTCCTATAAATTCTACCTCCTCCAGAAAACTGTCTTAGATATTCCCCTTGATTCCCACACATACACATGTACCAGATGTGATTTGAAATTGTTCTTCTCCAAAAATGACATTCACAATAGTTAACCCTTGCACAGCATGGTCACCCCAATCAGAATTTATCTGGCTATAAACATCCAGCATGTTCTTGTCAAATAGCTAGGCTACAGGCTTTAGGGTACCATAATTGCTTTTCCCTTGTCCTTATAGAAGAGTTCACAGAACCTTTCATGTCTAACGTATCTCTTGTCTCTGTTACTGTAGCACCTCTGTGTATCTAATCACACTGTGCTACATCACACAGTGCCACAGCCTCCAGACTTTGCTCAATGCAACACCTGGCATATGAACACATGCAGCAAAATCTTGTTGGAAAATGATTATTTTAATGAGTTGTAATCATTTTTATGTAGCTCTCATAGTAATTACATTCAAGAAATACTCAAAATATTTGTTGTGTTACATTGGAGCTCTTGTTCTTCAATGAAATCTCACTAGCCATTTAAGCTTAGTAACAGTAACTGTAATAGTGATGATGACACTATAATAGTGATGAACAATTACATAACACTCACTATGTGCTATGTACTACATTAAGTACTTTACATGTGCCTATTTAATCCTGATGTTTACTTTGAGGTGTCGTTCTTTCATTTGTCCTGATTTGTAGAAAAGACCTGAATCACAGATAAAGTAAATAACTTGTCTAAAGTCCTACTTTCCATCAGTGGCAGCTGGAACTCTATTCTGGGATACCTGACTTCAAATCCAATGGTCTTTTGTTCTAAACCAGTGATGACAAACTTTTTAGAGATAAAGTGCCAAACTGAAACCAAAACTCTTTTATTGCAAAGCACCAATGCTTTTATTAAATCTGAATTCTGATATTTCAATTTAGAAAAAACAATTCACACATTAACATCTTTTGTCTTAAAAGAAAAACACAAAATCAAGTGTTTCATAGGTTCACTACCGCTGCTCTAAATTAATTTTACTGAAAACACTTTCTGATCTAATGCACTTATGATGTCTATTCATTGTTTTTATTTCTCACCTCTCATCTTTTTCATTAGCCACTGATACTCTGGTTCTTCCTCCCAGTGCCCCGTGGCACATTTTCAATCGAAAGCTTATAAATAACTGTTTTGTCACCAACATTCATCCTTGAAATCCTCTTGCAAAGACTGGTAATTGCTGCTTTCACACTTAAACTACTCTCTTCATAAACTTCATGCAGTAACACTTTCTTCCTGAGAGTCTTGGACCTGTTATAGCTTACAGCTGCGGATAACTCTTAAAGTGAGTCCCTCTGTTCAATCTGCCTTGGGCACTCAGGTTTTCCATGGCGCATTCATTCCTTGAGTTTCAACCGCTGATTCTCAATGCTTCCAGGGTCTTTCTCTCTCCTTTTCTTTTTGCACATATCAGTCCCAAGATTTCAAAACAAATCTTGGATTTTCTTTCATAATTAAAAGACACAAAACGTCATTCTCATTTTAACTCATCCTCTCAAATACTGATTCTTTGATTATATTAGTAACATTAAGAGTCAATCTCTTTAACTGAGAAACATTTAAAATATCCCAATGTTAATGTCTTTTACATTAAAAATGAGGAATATATATATAAGAATATCTTATATCCATAAACATATCCTAAATCTCTTTTTTTTTCCTCTCTTCCTTTTTCTCCTTCTTTCCCTTCCTATCTCTTGATTTATTTTCATGACCTTCTTTTCTCAGTCTTTTTACTCTAAGTTTCAATCTTTCTGCATTGTATATGGATTGCAGGTATTTACCACAATGCATGTGTTGGAAACTTAATCCCAAAGGGTTTTTCTGGCAGGACCCAGAGAAAGCTCTATCCTTAGTGAAAGCCCTCATTGTGACAGTGAGTTTGTCATAAAAAGGTGAGTTATGTTCCCTTCTTTCTATTATCATCTCATTTGTGACCAGCTTGTACTCAGGCAATATTTCAGACATTTGTAATTACTGATTTAAAAAGATTATCTGAACATAATGCTACATATATATCTAGTTTATGATAGTGAAATAGTGAACACTTTGAAACTAAATTAAATAAGCTTGGTGTTCAAAATAATATCAGAAATAAACAACAATTTCTCCTTTTTTGTATTCCCTCATCTTAATACTTAAGTGTCTGTCATCATTGTGTTGTGATATTAGAAGTATAGTGCATTCTTGTATTTCTGTTTTCTATAGTATTTACTTAATATACATGATGTATGCTTGACTTTGCAGTTAAAATTTTATGTGCATCTCCCCATTAATTTCTCCTCACAATGCAGATTACTTTTATTATTCATGTCTTGCACAGGGAACTCTGATGCTTTGAGACACCAGAGTTTGTGGCAAGGCCACAGGACAGGTAAATGAAACTTCACTGGAGTGAGCTCTCAAAGACCGAGTTACTGCCAATTCCAGTCCCCCAAGCCACATGGTTATTTCATTTATCATGGTATTTTAATGGATTTTTAATCTGGTTTCGACCTTAAGAATGTATATGATGTCCCTTCAGGTAAATGATAGGTTAGAATATATTTATCTTAAGGATCAATTCTCAGATTATGTTAGAATAATCAAAGTAAACTTATAAAGATTTTGGAAGCCTGTCAATGACCCAGTCACTTGTTTTCAATCTTCTATGTGCTATCTGCGGGTAGTTTTTTTTATATTTGTGTCTGTGTGTTTTTCATTAATAACCCTATCCAACCTCCTTAAATAACATCAGGTAGTTTCTCTTATAGGTTACTATTTTCTCAGATTTTATTTTATAAAATGTCCAAAACATGCTAGAAATGAGGAATATTGTTCTTTGTTACTGAGTTAATTTGGAGAATAGGAAGCCAAGTTTGATTTCACATACTAAGTTCTCCAAGGTAGAACTAGGTTTCTCTAGTAAAAAAAAATATATTTTTGCTTCATTTGGGGCCTTTTCTTTTTTAAAATTGCTATCAAGGACATCCAGTGTCACTGCATGACTCTAATGTAAAGTGTTAGTGTAAATCAAATAATGGTATCTAATTGTTTTGGAAGTGAACAGCTCAAATCACTTACTCTCAATATAGCTTGGCTTTATGGAGGTTTAAATAGAAAAGGCGATTCCCTGGAAGAGTGATCCTTTCACATTTGCTAAGCTACTTATGCAACACAAGACTCGCATAGCTATTCATCAGCTTTGCTTATTTAACTTAAATGAGGAAAATAGAAAAGATATATTCTTAGTTTGTGACACCACCACCTGTCACCTTCAAGTCAAGATCTTGAACTTTTCTTTAATGTAAGCTGAAAAAGAAAGTCAGAGAACCTTTATCTACTGCAAAATGTTATTTTATTTAAAGCTTTATACCAGTCTTGAATGGAAGTGTTCAACCTGACCTCCAGCTGCATTTGATAATTTTCCTTGGGAACACCGAAATGAAATCTCAGCCAGCCATCATGTTAAAATTATTGGGGTAGAGTGTTAGAGGAAATACTTTAAATTTATGATTTATTTCCCTATTGGTCACAGTTAATGTTCTATATCCCAGTGCAGACTTATAGACAGAGCTGCATGTATGGTATGCAGTACTAATGGTTAGAATCATAAAATTCTAACAATCAGTTAATAATAATCACTACACTCAACCCTCTAAATCCTTCTCCCATCAAAGACCTTCCTTGAACAACCCCAAGAGATTCCTATACTCTAGCAAATACAGTAGGGTTCTCCTGGACCTCACGACCTCAGACCCAGGTCTGTTCCATTTGGTTGTAAAATATTTTAAATATAGTTTCTGAATTGAGAAGTGGAGAACTTTAGTAGACTGACTTTTATATAATATCAAAGTATGAAATATCATTTTATGCGATGTTTTGGATCTTTTATAAAACTGCAATGGCAGATACTATCTATTATGGATCTGTTGTCTCAGAAGATTCAGGTGGTAAATTTTAAAGTTTCTTTGGGAATGCCTTTTTCTGAGAATATAATGTGCTGATCAAGGAAGAAAAAACCCTCTTTTTTTAATCACATAGAGGAATACATTATAATATAGTTCCTGTTTTTCTTTGTCTTTCCAAACTTTCTGTACTAAAATTAATAATTAGTTCAACAAAAAGTTATACAAGCTACTTGGACTATTTCTTTTTTTTTCTCCTAAAAGACTGATTTCCTAATTTTAGAATTTTTTTTACCTCAATATGATTTAATGTTAGAATCTCCAATTGAAGAATGTGGGTATATGTGGTAAAGTAACAGTCACACAGAGAAGGAACATGTCCTGTGCTCTGCTGTGGCAAGTGCCCTGGGTAGCATGAGACAGGAGACATGTAGCAAGAGACAGCCCTGTATCCACTGTGTTTCCCTGGACCACCTGCATGTGGATGGCGCCTTTGATTTGGAAGCCAGAAAGGAGCATTCCCATAACTAAAAGAAAAATATGTTGGAATAAACTTTGCAGACCTAATATCCACTTCTCAATTTAGAGACTATATTTAAAATATTTTACAACCAAATGGAACAGGTGTGGGTATTGATGGTGAGTTCCAGGAGAACCCTACTGTGTTTGCTAAAGCATAGGAATCCCTTGGGTTCCTCCAGGAAGGTCTTTGATGGGAGAGGGATTTGGGGGGTTGAATATAGTGATTATTTATTAATTGTCCAAGTTCTCTAGCCATGAGTCTTCCTCTGAGGCTTGTGTGACCCTTGAGCTGATGTAGCTAGACATGAAGAAAAGAAATCTTGAAATTGCCTAATATATTGTTATTATTATTTTACATTTTACCATATGTATTGAATTATGTTATCCATGTAGATGAGGTCTTAGATATTTACCTAGTTAGTTCACGGATAATTAGAATCTTTCCATTACTTATTTGGTTGATTTCCTTGTAGCCATTTTACATGAATGTGTGTAATTTTGTAGAATTAGTAAAATCAGAAACAAAAATTCAAAACCATCATTTCTACTAGAGGTGATTTATACCCAGTACAAGAAGAAGTGGTGTGAAATATTAAATGCTGAGATTAGATTAGATTAAATGTAAGTTTTAAATGATCTGTGCAAGTCACTTTCTGTAACATTCTTTCCCCCTCATTCACCATAGATGACAGGCCAAAAAGAAAACAAAACTAGCTTTATTAGATTCTGTGTCTCTTCAGTTGCCTGTGAATTACATAAATTTGGACAATTATAATTTTGCTTTTATATTTTCCACTTGTTGTTTAAGACTTCATACACGATGCACCCTTGGTTAAAATTTACTCAAATTTACCTTATTACATTCTATGTATTATGTGCTTAGCATGCTAAGTACACTAGAGAATAACTAGGTCCCTTTTCTTTACAACTTCTCTGGATTAAATTTCTTATTTATAACTTCTGCCTTATAAAGTAAATTATAAAATTTATTTTATATGTCTTATAAAATTCTCCTTATAAAATAAATAATTATTATCATCACTCTGCCCTGTCTTTCCAGTTACCCAATTAATCAATAATATATTACTGTGTGCCAGGCATACTTTTAAAAGAATACATAGATAAATTAAACATTTTTCTTCTAGTAAATATGCTCATCTTACCACCAAAGAAGATATATTTGTAAGTATATGTTTTTAGATAAAATATAACAAAATAGGTGTTTTTTTTTTTTTTTTATCGGTACCAGGGATTGAACTCACAACCGCGTGCTTACAAGACAGGCACTTATGCTGATGAACTAAATCCCCAGCCCCAACAAAATTGGAGTTTGAATAAGTTCTAGTGAGTAGAAATTCATTAACTGCACTCAAATTAGCAAAAATATTTACAAGTTGTTGATATTTGCTCTGTATTTAATTGATGAACGTGGTGAAAGGAAAGGAGTGGGCAATGGAATTCTAGATGAACTGATCATATTGTTCAATCATTTGGCTCTTTATAAATCATTGAGGAGTTCTTGAAGTATGATAGAGGTGATGAGCTAATTTGGAGAGAGATGAGATGCTTTCAAGAAGGACCTTCTATACCATTCCAGAGAGCTTGACATTCAGTCTGTTAGGTAAAGAACAGCTGACTGAGATGGTTGGATAAGCATCTGAATCAGAACTGTAAACTTGTATTATTGATATAGCTGGATCAATAAAAAGGAGGCAAGCACTTTGCATTGGTTTTGTTTGCAAGACCCGTATTCTGTGGGGTCTTATGCTGTGATGTCGTGCGGAAGACGTACTGCAAAAATGTGTAGGAACATGTAGGTTAGCAGATGGAAATAATGTGTTCTTTCACTGATATCTGTTACAGAAAGGATTGTTTTTTAAAACATCTCAAAATGAATAATATTATAAATAAATGTTGGGAACTATTATCTTTTTTAAAAAGTATAGTAGTCATACCTTTATCATCTTAAATTATAACAGAAACTTTTGATTTCTATACACTATGCCATGAATGTCACTTGCACCTCAAAAGCATTCATGCTAGGATTCTGTGACATCTGTTGAGAAATCTAAATTACCCATTGACAAAGATCATTCAGATGGCAAGAGCTAAATCCATGTAGAAAAATTGAAAGGAACTGAATTGGGCAGCTGTAGGAAGGAGATGATAAATCATCCATTTATGTCAGAGGAAAATGCCTGCTTTTGTATTGTTGGTATGTCATGTGGTTCAGGTTTGAAATACAAAGCTAATAATTTTTCTTTATATATAGCATCCATCCACAAAGGACTCAAACAGCACTTAGGTAATGGTTTCTCATAATATTTCAGAGGAGTAAGGGATATCTTAGAGGGTAATTTATAGATCAGAAGATGGCCAAGATTTCTGGGAAAGTACTCGAAAGGTTGCAGCCTCAAACATTAGAAATTTGGTGCAACAAGCAGGAAAGATCAGTGAACAAGGTTACCACAGGTGGAGGCCTCGTGGAAGGCAATGTGCTTGGTAAATGAAGATGGTCCAGAAACATCCGTGGAAATGGGAATTGGACTATGTCAAGACTGCCAGCATTCCTGTCTTATTTGAAATGAACATATAAGAAGTAAATTATCTTCTCCAAGTTGAAAAAAATTCAGTGATTTTTCTATCCTGCTACTTTGTTCACTTGGTTCTATTATGATATTTTATTGACCCCTGTTTTCACTGCTGTATTTATAGTACAATGTATTTTTCCTTTTGCCATATAATAAAAGGATGATGCTAATGGTAAATAAAATGCAAATTAGTTTGCTCATTACAAATAATTTTTGTGCAAATTTAAATGAGACATTGGAGGGGGTTAGGATGGTATCCTATGATTCAGTAGAAATTCAAAGTATTCGGAGAAATATTACTTTAAATGATCGCTCTAAAGGATGGAAAGAACTACTCAGTAGCATTGGTGTGAATAAAGCTGTTAGCATAGATGTACTGCTAAATAGATTAATACACAGTTAATTAATAACAGCTTGAAAATTATTTTATTCTTCCACAGTTCCTTGTGTCTTCATGTATGTGATGTTAGAAAGGGGGAGAGTGCTTTGTTACCTTAATCATTTGCATATGTTGTGTAATGATCAGTTTCAGGCACCGTGCTGAATTCTTCCATGCATCATCTCATGCAAATTTTACTTTTTGTTTAGTAGGTATTCTCATTTCCCCCACTCTACAGAGTAAAAGCAAAAATGGGGCTTAGAGCACAGTCCTATGGAGTGACAGAGTCTGGGTTAGCATGCAACATAGTCTGACTTCACAGTGTATCAATTTATTCCCATCTTTGCCATTCATCAGGGATTTTCCTGGCATCTTTGGAGTCAGAAAGAGTAAAGATTTTAGTTCCTTCCAGAGGACAGGAGGTACTTGCTCAGGGGATAGCAGTGAGTTAAGAAGTGGCTGTGATATACCCTGGAAGCACTGAGAGCCTTCTAGGTGGCATCTTCTTTAGCCTTCTGGGGTATTGCATCACTCCAGGGTGACATCAGACTCAGGGTGAAGTCAGGAGGGAAGAATACTCAGGCTGTGAGATCAACAGGGATGGCAAGAAAAGTGGAGAGAATTCATCATCCCTTAATGACCTGCAAGGATGTGTGGAGTGACTGGCACACATGGGATCCCTGACATAGTCATAAGTGAATGAGCTGGAAGAGTTTTTTTGTTTGGCTGTTTTGTGACCTTTATATCTCACCACCCATCATCTAAGAAGCCAGAGAAAGTAGTCCATGAAAGTAAACTAATTCTATAGGAGGTGGGGTACCTTTGGAAGACTGAAGCCTTCTATTAACATTTCTAGCTATATGTTAGCAAATAAAGGTGATGCAGTAGAGAAGACACACAGTTTAGGGCAGAAACTATTTCACTGATTTTCTCTACTTAGGTGAATTACAATGAGGACCCAGAGAATACGTAGGTGGGGAAGAGTGAATGGTTTCGAGGGAAACTTAGAATACTAAACCAATTGACTTTTAATTTCTGGAAAAAAGGTACATAGGGCTCCATTTCCATATTTCTTCTTCAGTCTGTTTCTACTCTGAAGCCAGAATGATGTTTGAATTGTGAGTCCCAATTAAATTCAGCTGCAGAATCAAACCCCAAAGGTTCAGGGACCCTCCCAGGACCCAGGCTCCCAGGATCCTGTGGATGTTCAGCTTTTCACCCTGAGCTCATGCACAGACCTGGGGTTTTCTTAAGTGAATGTCTTTTGTTTTTCCACTTCAAGTGTCTTACACAGGCTGACTCTTTGAGCTAGAAGCACCTTTTCCTTCCATATTCATTAAGAAAATTTCTGTTTGATTCCCTGTACCCTTCCAGGGAAGCTTACAAATACCTCCCTTGGGAAGCCATCTTCATCTTCCAGTTGCTGTGACAAAAAGGAGCATTTAATGACTTCTCATGTAATCTTACAAAATAGGGACAAATAAATTATAGTTCTTTGAGGTTTAAAGCATTCACTGGTCCTCCTTTTCCTGAAGAAAAGAGTAAGACTTTACTTCATATGAAATATAGCCTTATATTAAATAATAACTACTTGATAATTCAACATTTAGCAATAATGCTAAGTTTGAATGTGAATTGTCCCCCGAAAGTCTCAAGTGTTCAGAGATAGGGATTTCAGAAGGTGATTGGATCAGGAAAGTTCTAACCTACACCAAGGGATTAACTCACTGGTGAAACTTCTGAGGCCATTAATGAGACAGTTGGCAACCTAAGAAGGTGGGCTTAATTGAAGGGTGTGGGTCATAAGGAAGTGACCTTGGGGACTCTACCTTGTCCCTAGCCCCTTCCTCTCAGGCTCTTTTCTCTTCTTGGCTGCCCAGAAGTGAGCAACTTACTTTGCTGTCTTCCTTCCATCCTTCCTATTTCTTTCTTATGAAAAAAAGAACAAGAACAACATAAAAGTAGATTAACAATGGTTAATATCTTGCATATTGTTATCTTTCAAGGAGTTGCTCAGATTACAAGATATAGGCGTGAAAAATGATCAAACAATGAAAGCACAAGCTGTTCTTTTTTTATGAACTAACAGAGATCAGTAGGATAATTATCTATCTTATGCATATATAATATATGAGATTTTATGTAATACATAATTAAGATTATACACTAATTACATATGATTATATGTTAATTATATGATTACATATAAGATTATTTATAGTTTTTTCTCTTCTTTTCTTTTTCCCCCCATCCCAGTTGTTCTTTCTTTTTGAGCAGTTTTTTCGCCTTTCACTTTCACAATATCTTCTGTACATTTTGGCTGATATTTACTGTTTCAGTTTTTCACACAGGAGAGATCATACGATGTTTACACAAGTGAGTCTGATTTACTTCACTTATGAGTATGGTCTCAAGTTGCATCCATTTACCTATAAAAACCTCAAGTTTGTCATTCTTTATGGCTGAGTACTACTCCATTGTATAAAAATACCAATCTTTTTATCCATTCTGCAGTTGATGGACATTTGTGTTGTTTCCAAGACTTAGCTATACAAATTGTGCTGCTATACACATGAATGCACACATATCGCTGTGGTATGATGTTTTTAATTCTTCTGAGGGAATACGTGGAAGGGGACTAGCTCGACTGAATGGCACCTCAAATCCTAGTTTTTGAGGAATCTCCACCCTGATTTTCACAGTGGTGTGTCAGTCTAAGCTCCCACCAACAATGGAGAATGCTTCCCTTTTCCTCCTAGCACTGCCAGCATTTGTTATTGGTTGATTTCTTGAGGATAGGCAATCTTTCTGCTGTGAGATGAAACATCAGTGTTGTTTTAATTTTTATTTCTCAAATGACCAGTGATGTTGGGCATTTTTTCATAACTTATTCACCATTTGTATTTTTTTATCTGAGAACTGTGTGTTCATCTCAGATGACTATTTTTGGATTGGGTCTTTGAATTTGGGGGACCTGGCTTTTTCAATTCTTTATATTTTTTAGATAGAAGTTCTTTGTCTGAGGGACAATTGGCTAAAATTCTTTCCTATTCTGTGAGTTGTCTTTTTACTTTGTTGCAGATTTGCTTTGAAGCACAAAAACTTTTTAATAAGATGTGATCCCAGTCATTGATTCTTTGAAGTACTTTCTATGCTGTTTGGGTTTTGTTCATGAACTCTTCCTATGCCTATGCGTTCAAAATTTATACCTGTCTTTTCTTCCAGCAGATTTAGTGTTTCTGTTTTAATATTTAGATATTTCTTCCATTTTCACATTATTTTAGTGCATTTTGATAGACATGGGTCTAGTTTTAATCTTCTGCATGTGGAAAGCCAATTTGTCCAGCACTACTTGTGAAAGAGGTTTTCTCTCTTCCAGTGAACGTGTTTGGCCCCTTTGTCAAAGATAAGGTGACTGAATGTCTTTGTAGTTGTATCTGCATCTTCTAATCTGCTCTACTGATCCTCAGGTCTGTTTTTTGTCAGTACCATCCTGATTTTATCATAGTAGCTTTGAAGAATAATTTCAAGTGTGGGGTTGTGATGCATCCTGCTTTGCCTTTGTTGGCCAGGATTGCCTTTGCTATTCTAGGTCTCTTCTGTTTCCAAATGAATTTTAGGAATGTTTTCTCTAGATCTGTGAGGTATGCTAAACGTGTTTTGATTGGGATTGTGTTAAATCTGTATAAAAGTGTTGGAAGCATGGTCATTTTCACAATGTTGGTTCTTCCTATCCATGTGTTAGGGATATTTTTACATTTTCTGTTATTGCCTTTGACCTCTTTAGTTAGAGTGATATATTTTCCAATGTATAGATCTTTTATTCCTTTGTTAGATTGATTCCTAAGTATTTCCTTTTTGATGCTATTATGAAGTGTGTGGTTTTCCTAATTTCTCTCTCAATGAGCTTGCTATCTATGTACAGGAATGCTATTAATTTTTGAGTGATGATTTTGTATCCACCTACACTGCTGAATTTTTTTATTAATTCTAGAAGTCCTTTTGTGGAAATTTTGGGTCTCCTTGGTAGAGCATTATGTCATCCATGAGTAATGATAGTTTAATTTCTTTTGCTTCTATCCTTATTCCTTTTATTTCTCTTTCTTTCTAATTGCTCTGGCTGTTTCCAGAACTATATTGAATAGGAGTGATGATGATGGACATCTTGTCTTGTTCCTAATTTTGGGTTGAAAACTTTCAGTGTTTGTTCATTTACTATGATGTTGATTGTTGGTTTATCATAGATGGCTTTTATCAGATTGAGATAAAAGCCATTTATTCCAATTTTCCGTAGGGTTTTTATCATGAATGTATGTTGGACTTTATCAAAAGCTTTTTCTGCATCTATTGAGATAATCATGTGATTTTTGTCCTAGGCTCTGTTGACATGATGTATTATTTTCATTGATTTGCATATGTTGAACTATCCCTGCATGCCTGGGATGAATCTCACTTGGTCATAGTGTGTAATCTTCTTGATGATTTGCTGCATTCTGTTTGCTAGCATTTTATTGGGAATTTCTGCATCTATATTCATTAGACAGATTGGCTTGTAGTTTTCTTTTTTTTTGGTTGGGTTTTTCTCTGGTTTTGGTATCAGAGTAACACTAGCCTCTAGGAGTATGATAGGGAGAATTGCTTTCCTTTCAACTCAATTAGAGAATTTGAGGAGCATTGGCATTAAACCTCTAAATTTCTTATAGAATTCAGCTGTGAATTCATCAGAACCTGGGCTTTTGTTTGTTGGTAAATTTTTAATTATACTTTCAATTTCACTGATATTGGTTTATTAAATATTTTTATATCTTCTTAATTTAGCTTTGGTAATTCATATATTTTTAAGAATCTTCCTTTCTTCTCTGTTTTCTATCTTATGCAAGTAAAGATTTTGAAAATAGGTATTGTTGATCTTCTGAATTTCCATGTCCTTCCACCATGTTTCTGGCTTATCATAAGCTTGAAAATAATTCAGCCAGCCCACTACCAAAACCTCTGAAACCACGGGGCAAGGTAAACCTGACATCATTCAGTTGTTTTTATTGTGTATTTTGTCATAATGATGGAAAGCGACTGATACAAAGGGCATAAAGAGAGACTAAAATGTAGTTTTTAAACCATTAAACATTTGAAGTTTCAAGCAAAAAGTTTTTTGTTTATAGATTCGTAAAGTTAAGGGATATGGAAGATTGTTTCAATATAAATACATCTGCATCCAATGATAGTATAAGAAACTATCTCTTAGAACCACCAAGGTAAATCTAACATTGCTGTGTGTGTAGGGTAAATGTACAAGGAAACTTTAGCAAACAAAAACAGCAGGTCAGGGAAGTTGTCTACAGCTGGCAAGTGTTAGCAGGGGATGAAAACACTAAAGCCCTTATTGGGAAGAGAACAGCAGGAAAATTACTGTTTCATAATTATATCCAGTTTTATATAAAATAAACAAATTTTCTTGGGCTTATCAAGTTTGTTTCTCTATTATTGGGAAAATATAACTTCTTTGCTTCCCAGGCGGAAGTGAGAAAAGCTTTAAAAACACTTTTTGTTTGTTTTTTTTTGGCCTGGGTAATGGTATAAAATCTCACTAGCCCAGCATGGAGTCTGACATGTTTCATACCTTTCAGTCAATCCTATTTCTTTCCTTGAGCTGTTTCTATGTGAAATGACTCCTCATAATTTATGTAAATTGATTTTAAATGAGAATGTTTAACTAAAAGATTTGATCTTCGTACTGTGACAGCTGTTATAAATATGAGTGTCCATGTTATGTCATCTTCTTTCTTATAATTTACTTGCTTTTCAGATTTATTACTGTATCTTTAATATCTTCCTGAAATGAAGGTGTGTGTTTGAAATTTTCATGGAAACTTTTGGGCTAATACATAGGGTAAAATTATGAAAATGAGCACTAAACTATAAATTTTGAAGCCTGTATTCTGATTCTAGCTCTTCCAATATTAATTAGAACAGTAAACAGACCAAACTCCCTGGGCCTCACCTCCCTGCCTTGCCATTGAGGAACTGGTAGGTAAGCTCATATCAGTTTCCTAGGGCTGCTGTAACCATGTAATGTAGCTCTTTTTTATTCTTGGATTCTGGATCCATGGATTCAACAAACTGTGGAATGCAAAGATTTAAAATTTGTTTTATTTACACTGAACATGAATAGATTACAATGCAACAATTATTAACCTAACCCTTCTATTAGGTATTTTAAGTAGATTCATAGATTAGATGATTTTAAAATGTACCAGAGGATGTATGTAAGTTATATGCAAATACTGTGGCATTTTATATCAGGAAATTGAGCATATGCAGATTTGGGAATCTGTGGGGAGTCCTGTAATCAAGCCCCTGTGGATTCAAAGGAAACTGAACTTGGGGGCTTAAACAGCACAATTTTATTTTTTCACTGTTTCACAGTTCTGCAGGTCAGAATCCAAAATCCAGGTGTCAGCGGAGCTGTTTCTTTCTGAGGGCTCTGAGAGAAGGGCGTCCAGGTCTCTCTTTGAGTTGTAGGTAATTGTCCTCTCCCACTATCTTTTCACAGAGTTTTGCCTCTAAATGTGCCTATCCTATCATCAGGATGCCTCTTATATTGGATTATGCCCTCCCCAATTATCTCATTTTAACTTGATTACCTTTATGAAACTCTATCTCCCAATCGTGTCACAAGAATTGGGTCAGAGTTAGAATTCAATATATCTTTTGGGGGGTGGGATGGAGAGGGGATACAATCCATACTCATGCTCTATTTCTTTCCTTTAAATTTTTGCCTAGGTCATATCCTGTACGTGTTGGTCAGTGCTCCTTAGATTATTCATAGATGAAACATGAATGCAACCTGCTTTCAGCATATGGGGAGGAATTTGTTCACAGAATGGAGACAACACAGCATAACAGGCCTGGTCCCTTAAATCTGGGCAGGATGTTCTCTCCATTTGTTTACCTCTGCCTTGATTCAGCTTTGTTTTCTTTTTTAAAAATGATAAATGATTGTGATATATAATACCTATATTCCTCCTGGGTAATTGGTACAGATATATGCTTCATCTTAATCATTTTACTTCCCTTTTTATTATAGATTTACTTCATTAGAGATTTTCTTCCCACATAAAAGAAGATTTGACTACTAGCAGGATCTCACAATGCTTCTTAACCATAACTAGGGTTGTAGCTGACTTCCAAGAAGTTGTAACACTCACAGGGCTGCATGTAAAGTCACATTCTTACCTTAGTTAAGAAAGCAGCCTTGTGGCTGCGTGGACATTTCCCAGGAAAACAGTTTTTTTAATGAGGTAGACAGTCTCAAAGACTTTAACTGAAGTAATGAATTTAAATACAGTCTGTGTCTTCACTGATATTGCAAGAATGATACAGGCTTGTTCAGATACCTGACTCCTTGCTATATAGATGAAGGATTCCTAAAGTGGAAAAGTCTTTGCCATGAAGGCTGAAATGAACAAGGGTTAAAAAACAACCTGTTGAAGACATTAAGAGTCTCAGAGGAGATGGAAATATACAATGTGGTGGGAGTTTAGGAAAAGGATGTGTATATTTATTTTTTCGTGCACACCAACCTATTTGTGTGAGTCCTCTCACCCTGGACCTATTTCTCAAGAAGTGGAGTGACACTGTCTGAGGGACATCTAGGACTCAGCAGAACACTATAGACACAAAGACACAACAACTCCACCACATTCTATGTAAGACCTAAGGAGAGTAGTGATTCTGCTGGTGCCCATTTAACATTGCACTGAGTTGAATGGTGTCTACATTCCCCCAAATTCATGTCCTGTCAATGTGATCTTCTTTGACATTAGGTTCTCTTCAGATGTAATCAAGTTAAAATGAGATCCTATTGGATTAAGGTGGACCTTTATCCATAGATATATATCTTTCTAAAAGAAAGGTTAGAAAATTTGGGCACGTAAACAAAAAGATCACCCTGTGATTAAGAGGAGGAAGCCAAGGAGTCTCGAGTGTTGTGGGCAGCTACCAGATGCTGGCAGATGTGAGGAGGGGTCTTTCCCTTAAGCCTGTGAGGAAGCATGGACCTGACCACACCTTGATTTTGGATGTCAGGCTAACAGGCCTGTGAGAGAACAAATTTTTGTTCTTTTTAGCCATTCAAGAACTGAAACTTTGTAATAACAGTCTTAGGAAACTAGCACAGATGTTGCACTTCAATTTTGACCAAGAATGTGTAGGCAAACATAGAATTCCTCAGAGGCTTACAATTTATCTCAGAAGTGGAGAAGTAACCACTGAAACACCTAAAATCCAGAATTAAAATTCTGAAGTGGGCTTTTGGAAGAGTGATGTTCGTTTATAACGGTTTCTTAGAAATCTTGTATCAAAGAGACATTCCTATTTTATACCTATATAAAAATATAGAAGGTTGAAACAAATGCACATTGTTTACAGAGGAAAGATTGTACCAATAGTTGTATTTACTAACCAGAACATTTCTCCGAGGTTTCATATATGTCACTGAATAAACCACAAATAACGCAAGCCACTGCTTTCCTTCTATTTACAGCTACCTCGTGTTTTTCCCCAGATCCCTTGTAGTTTTCTGAATTCTAGAGTACTGTTTGGTAGGATGGGAGATATCAATTTCCTCTGCTGAAATTCTTCCAATTGCTTCTTCAAATGTCACTGGTATTGGACTTTCCCTGAAAAAAAATATTGCTGTCAGGAAAGCAGTTTGCAGATCAAGTAGATAACAGAAACCAGATGCTATTATTAGCTATAAAGAAGGCAGTGAGTTTTCGGGTTACATAAGTGAAGAAATGGTAGCATTGTGGAAATGAGGAAAGAAATGGGAAATTGATCAGTAAGAAAGAGCTGATCTCCTTTCTCATTACTTTTTTCTTTCTACTGGGAAAAAAATTGCCTCCATATTGCACCCTGTCTTTCTATCTGTCTACTTTCACTCAAATTCGGTTCATTAAAGAATAATATTTTCTTTATTTAAAATGTTTCAAGGTTATCAAATATCCAGTTCAGGTCAGTGGGGACAAGTTAGAAGAAAAAAGTAAACCACATTTTTAAGGAGAAGTTATTTGCATCACACCCTGATTTTACTGTGTTACAGCTTATAAAACTGGACAGCTTTTTCTCAGTTTTCTGTGTATTTCTTCACAGTTCATAACAATCTGACTGGTGGTTCACAATTTCTTTTCTAATTAATTTTTTTGGCATGTGAAAATGCAGATTTGTATTAGTTCTAGTCCTAATTTTCCTCTACACTTTTTCTTTCATTTTTACTTTATGTTTTTATTCTGCAGCAACTTTGGTTTTTCTGTGGCTATTTTCTAAGCCTTAGCCATGGTATACTAAGCTGTTAATTTCTGGCTGACTCTTTCCTGATGCTTGTCAGCTTCCATTTTACCCTCTGTGCTTTCTTGGTATATAAAGCTCACCCACTGCTCATTGTGTTTTGAAGATAATGTTGGCTGTGAGTCTGGAACGACTTGAATAAAGTTGCAATAAATGACCCCATCCAGATGCACAGAAGGGAACACACGAGGCACAGGCAACCACCAGTGTGTTCAGGCCACATCAGTAAGAGCTGTCAGCCCCCAGTAAATACACTGAGCAGTGCCACAGGCGACTCCTTGCAATGGTCTCAGGAACCAACTTCATTCCAGAGACAGCACCCCTAACAGCCTCCAAGCACTCTCCCTTTGTATGCACACTCCACCTCCAATCAAAAAGTGAAATTCCAAATCAGCAGTCTGAAATGCTTTTCAGCAAATGACCCAATTCTTAATCTCCTGGAAAATCAAGGAAGCAAATCTCCAATAAAGATAGATGCACAGTGACAGCCTCTAAGCAAGGCTATCTTCAAATCACGCTGCTGTTTTTGTTCACATAATTAAGGACAAAATGGTGCTAGGTGGGGAGCGTGTGGAGATGAAGTCACACACATAATCGGACTGCACCAAAAGGGTACTGGGTAAAGCTGGGTAAAATTCCCAGGACAGTGATTTGGCTGCTACTAATTTATGGTTAGATAAGACAGCAGTCCTGGAGTTCATTGATTTTTGGTGCATAATTCGAGCACCGTGCTTGTCTTAGACAACTTAGTGCTGCATTTACAACGTTTGCATAATGTCATTGTGTCTGGAAAGTTTAAAAATCTTTCCCTAACAATAAAATGATTGACATGTGTTTTAGTCTTGAAAGACCATTTAGATTGGGTGAATAATATTAACTGCACTGTTAAATAAATATTAAGCCTTATAGTAACACAAAAATAAATGAAGCAAGGACACCTGGAGTGGAGGAAGAGAGGAGGGGAGAAGAGAGACAATTTAGTAGGGAGAAAGGATACAATCCAAGCATGACATATGATGTATGGAAATGTCAGTGTGAAAATCATTAATTTGATCGATATGCATTAGTAATTATAACTTTAAAATACTTCTAAAGAAAAGGGAAAAATAAGCCAACAACCAGTAAGACATACAGTGTAGGTCAGTTTATCCCTGTTCTACTAGTAGGTTTAGCTTGGCTACAGGAGGCTTCAGTCCTAGAGGTGTGTCCTTTAAATTTCCTAGCTGCAACTCTCAACCCACATCTTGGGATGATTGGCATGTTACAACATGACAATAGTTTATTTTACACTTGTCGATGGTTTCCTATCTTACTGGGTATAAAACAAAATGTCTGACAAGATCACTGCATCATGACCCCATGGCTCTGCATTCTCTCTGCCCATCTTGCCTCTCTGACCTTCAGGCTGTTCTGCTACACTGACTTTGCTTTTCTTTAAATACCCGCAGAATGCTTCACTCCGGGGTCCTATCACTGTTGTTCCCTCCACTGAGAATGCTCCACCCACATGTAAACACCCTTGCTTTGTGTGAACCACTCATGAGTCACAAGATTTTTCTGACAATCTGATACAAATTATTCCATGTTCATCAACATCTTTATCCTCCATTTTGAAATTTTTTTGACCTTATATAGAGTTCCACCTTAAGCACTTTTCCAATTAGGACAAAGTCTTTCTTTTGTAGGCTTCCTGATTCTTGGTGTACAGAGCATGGTCTGACTCACAATCAGTGCAATAAATAGGATTTTGGTGTTACTGCCATGGGTGTTATATGGTGAAAGAGACTTTTCAGATGGGATTAAGGCTGTCAATCATCTAACCTTAGAAATAGGGGTGTTTTCTTAGATCATCTGAATATTTTTCACTCTCAAATATGGAAAAGGGAAACAGAGGAGTTTGGAATCAGGGGAGATGTGGGCAGAGAAGAAAGACAGAAAGATGCTGTGTGGTTGCTTTTAAAGTTAGAATAGGGCCACCAGAAGGTTGAACAGTAGAAGCTGAGGCCAGCCCTCAGCTGACATCCATCCAGCAAGACAATAGGACCCTAGTCCATGACAACTGGATTCCGCCAACAACCTGATTGAATAGGGCAATGAATTCTCTTCCAGAACCTAGCCAAAAATTCAGCAATGGACACTCTGACATTTGGCCTGTAAAGCTCTAAACAGAGACCTAAGAGAGCTCATCAGTCTTTCAGCTGATAAAAACTATGAGGCAATAAATTTGAATTGTTTTAACCATAAAATAATGAAGAAAAAATTAGAAAAGCATAAAATAAATTGTCTAGAGGATTTGAGATTTAATATCCAGAAGAGAAAAGATTAAATGGTTCCTTAACTATTTGTTATTAAAAGGAGAAAGTATTAGGTAAGGTACTGACTTAAATGTTATGAAATTGAGTGAGTTTTTAAAAAAAATGTTACTGGCAAACAAAAAATGTTAATTGTCTTTAAATTAAAAGACACTGGTTAATGTTTAAGTCTCAAGTCCATCTTGTATTAGCACATTGACATTGTGCAAATCACTTAAAATTGAGATAATGATAGTGTCTACCTCAAGGGAGCTGTCAAGACTCACAGAGACATCATATAATAAAAAAAGTGTTTTGCAAATATGAAAAAAATTATAAACTACGAGTTGTTAAAATATGATAACTCATTCTCTTGCATGTACTGGAACTGCTATCTTTAGAAGAGTTCTTCTATTCTGGTAATTCTGAGATTGGCTTGTTTTTCAGTAGTGCATTTTTCTGTGAAACACTTTGGTATGATTCTCACGCATAGGAAACAATGCTGTTTAGCACTATATGCATACTTAAAATGGGAATATTCTCACTTCATGATTAATGTGAGGGTGAGAAGCTAGCTCAAAATATTTATGGCATGTTTAAGGCTGATTAATCTTATGATCTCACAAACCTGATCTGTTTCACAGTTTCTAAGCTAAAATAGGATGTACTTTACTGAGCTATAAAGGTCTTGGAAAGCAATTTTCTCCTATCTTCATACTTGTGTATGAAAAAGCCTAGGAAATGTCATTTTGCTGGCTGTTGCAGCTTACACTCTGCTGTGTGTGCATCAGTAGGTGGGAGCTGATCACAGTAGCTAATCAGATGTGTGTGTGTGTGTGTGTGTGTGTATGTTAATGGAGTCAACATTTCTCCCAACAGCTTGAATATATCAGATATAAGACAGAGGTGGAGGGAGGGCTGTATGGATTCAGTAGAGGAGATGATAGCTTCTTGTTTCTACTTGTGCCCTTGAATTCAAAGGAGGAAGAATCCAAGGATGCTGCAATTGTGTTTACAAGAAAGTTGTGAGCCTCTTGTCACAAGTAAGCAACAAAATGACACAAAGGTAAGGAAGTACTTATTCTCCTTATTCTTGTCATATCTGAATAGGACTCCAATGTTTAATGAACCTATACAGACCACATATAGACTGGATCGTATGTCACAGGGACCTCTATGTGCTGATGGCAAGATCATATCTCCAGAGTAATCTCTACTTGGTGAAAGAAAGATCTCAGATTACACCTTGAATGTCCAAAACCTACCCAGGGCCCTATCCCACTTTTTGTGTATGATCACAGAAATTTCCTCCAAGTGCAAAAGAATAAATGAAACCAGTTTATTTCTCAAAATGAGATAAATGGAAAAATAAAATGCAATGGATACACATTGAAGAATGCCATAAATACATCAAAAGTACCTGTAGCAATAGAGATGAGTTTTACACAGTGTTATATTTAAAACAATTTAAATAAGAGCTAAAGTTTATTACCAATTATGGAAATAAAATCATTGCATATTTTGGAGTCAGGTAGACACAAAAAGTTTACCAAGTAAAATGAGCACCATGAGAAGGCAAGAGCGTAAATACTGAAGCCTTGAGGTCCAGCATAGTGATGTCACCATTGTGAAATTCATCAGTAAAACTGGGGTAAAGAAACACATCTGGCCTTGGTTATTTTATTATAATATCACTGAAAGAGTTTTGCCCTAGAATAAATTACTATACAGTCATGGAAGTGGTTTAACAGTCATGGTGGTGGTTTAACATGGCACAAGGCCAAGCGGGAACACCTACCACTTCCTGCTTCTTCCTTGGCTCTAACTGCAACTCCCCTTCCTGTTTGTGTGTGCAGAGGGTTCCAATGAGTTCCTTGTGTGTCACCAAGGCCCACCCTATGTGCCACCCTGGCCAGAGAAGGGCAGGGTTTTTAAAGCCATGGAGTTCTCTCCATGTCCTCGGAATAAAGGCTACTTTTATTTTATATTTTTCTCTCTTATTGTGCCAAAAACCTCCTAACAGAATGGTGCTGGGGGGACTGGGATGGCAGGGTAAGTTAGCTCCTAAGTTGGAGCCAACCCTGCCTGTGTACCACCATTTTCTGCTGTGAGAATGTTAACTTGCTGCTGCTAATTTGCCTGCAACAGTGACCTTCCTCACTTATCAAAGGTGAGCTACCGCGCTGGGTTTTCTGTTTCTGTTCCTAAAATCCTTAAGCTTGTGGTCAGAAAACCTATCCTTACCATCCTGGGACAACGGCTTCCATGTTCCTTGGGGGAGAGCTAAAGCTCTTATGTCCCAAGATGAAGCTGTTATTTTGTTCCCTGGGACCCCACCCTGAACTCTACTGGTGAGAGCTGGGAGAATGGGTGTTGGGACTTTCCATATCACACAAAATGGGTGATGACTTTTTTTGATAGATGTGACCCAAGATGGCTTCCACTTTCTGGGGGAGAGTTAAGCTCTTAAGTCCTGAGGTGAAGCTGTTCTCTCAGCTCACTTATAATTTGGTCCTGGGGGTCATTTCCTGCACCCCCCCAAAAAAAAGCACACTTCTGGGGTGCCTGGTTCATAATCTTGGTGCTCCTGGCCTCAAGGCTAAAAAAACCCCAAAAAGTTGATAAATTTCTCACAATGGCGGCAAGTTAACAAAAACCTATCATCTGAGGATGTGTCTTTCTCTCACTCTGTCTTGTATAATGGCCCAAATACTTCTGGCTTGCTCTACTCCACCAAGAACTCTCCCCTGTATCTCCCAGACCAAACCCTACAGCTTTCTCAGTGGGAGGTTCCCATAGCCCTGCGCCGTCTTCTCCTCCTCCCTCCCCCACAGCAGTCTCTAATCCTTCCCTTAGTCTCCCTCCCCAGTCTCCAACTTCTCAATCCTCCCCACCCGAGCGTCTGTTCAGTCAGATGGTTCTTTTTCTACTAGTCCTGCATCGCTGCCGTTTTCTCACCGGCTCACCATACGTGGTAATCGTGTCCCTTTCTCCCTCTCTGACCAACCTCAGATTAGCCATAAATTAGGTTCCTTTTCTGCTATTCTTATTTCAAGAGATCTCTATTAATTAATCTACAAAAAGGTTCATACTAGTCTATTTTTTTATAGCTCAAATTGGCCAACTCTATAAACAGCTGTTCCTTTTATTTGAGCTTAACAATTTTTTCCTCCTCTTTTACATTTTCAGATCATTTAATCAAGGTTTATTTGGGTTATACATTTAAAAAGCATGATTCCACCTAGTTTGTCAGCTGGTTAAAATGTTAAAACTGGTTAAACAAAATCCCTTGGGGTGAGGAGACATTGGACAGGACTTCAATTGATGAATAAGAAAGTGGCCACCTGGTAATTAAACCAGCTCTTATTCATTAATTGGAGGCCCCACGTCTCCATAGCCTTATGGGAGACACCCCATATAAAGTTTATATGGCTGAAACAATTCATTGTTGCTGATCTGGTGATATATTCTTAAATGTAAAATTAAGATTGTTAGGCCAGGCATTGTGGTTCACGCCTGTAATCCCAGCACTTGGGAGGCTGAGGCAGGAGGATTGTTGTGAGTTCAAGACCAGCCTGGACTACAAAAGTGAGCTCAAGGCCTGCCTGAACTGCATAGAGAGACCCTGTCTCAAAAAGAAAAAAAAAAAAAAAGATTGTTTACAAGTGTTTTCTTTCAGATCCAGGTGTCTGCCTTTTTCCTTGTGCTTCAGTCAGGAGATTCAGGTCAGGCCAACACAAGGTCACCACTCAAATAATAATTTGTAAACAAAAATTTATGTAATATATAATTTATATGTTATACTTAGAGATGTTTAAATACTAAGCAGTCCAAACAATGTCACAAATTTCTTCAGTGCTCAAATGTTAAAAACACCCATGGTTAAAGTAAAATAATAGTTCCATTTAATGTTTAATGTTTAATTTACTGCCTCTACTACATTGTACTGTTATCAATCTTCTAGATGTTCAATAACTAAAATTATTCCTTTTTCTGAGATCTGCCACATCTTTTCCAAAAAGGTTATATGATCATATTGGAGCCATAGTTAACTATACCTAAATGACACCACAGCTGATCTCTCTCTCTCTTAAATAAAAAGGTAAATTAATAAAACAGGTCATCCTCAAAATCAGATGGCATTAGACATTCTAACAGCACAAGAGATACTTATTCAATTGTAAAATCTAAATGTGTATATGACAAATCAATGACATTTTAATTTCTAAAATTCCCTAGACCTTATCCTTACCCTAAAATTATTAATCATAAATACTAAAATTATGTTCATAAATATCCTGTTGACTCTATTACTTGACTCCTGCATACTTAATTGATTATTTGCCCTTGTCTTCTTTAGACTCAAAGCTGTACACCTACCCAAGATAAAAACCAGATGTCATGTGACTGTGGAAGAGACAGATACCTTCCCCTGTGGGCCAGATCCCAAGACAAAAGGCTAAACTTGGCCCTCAAACCACACAGGGAGATCTTAATGTGGCTTTTCATGTTTTCAACAACAGAGATAAAAATTAAAGGAACAAATAACATTCTGATCTCTTAGCAGTGACACTTGGGGCTCCCAAGACAGGAAAGCCAAAACAAGGCAGAGCTGCCTGAGCCCCTCCCAAACCATGCTTCAAGTGCAGCAAACAGGACATTGGGCAAGAGAGTGCCCCAACTCGGTGTTCCTTTGGGGTCTTGCCCCTATTACAATCTTAAAGGCCATTAAAAGAGTGACCGTCCTACCTGCCAGAGAGCAGATAAGCCATCCTCTAATTCCTTGCCCTCACAGGAGATTTCATCACCACCAGATTCATTGCTGACTGATCTACTTGGACTTGCTGCTAAAGACTAATGGGGTTTGGGGTCCACAGTCCCCCATTAAGGTATCCTTCTCAGAGCCCCAAGTCCCACTGGAGGTCTCAGGTAAGACATTCTCTGTACTTGTGGACATAGAGGCCATGTATATTGTTCTTCCTGAGTTTTCAGCCCTTGTATTCAGTCTCTATAGTGGGTGTTGATGGCCAACCTATGCAGCCTTTACAGACAGGGTCTATTCCATGCAGGTTCCAGACTCTCTTCTTTACCCATACCTTCCTAGTAATTCCAACATGTGCCACACCCCTTTTAGATAGAGATCTTCTTCCCTGGTTGATCCCATAGTCTGAGATACCTCCAATCCCACCCGCGCTACCCATGCCGTGCTTATTTTAATTCAACTTAGGGATACTTCAGTTTTTCCTCACATTCCCTAATATCCTATAGCTCCCAAACATTTACAGGGACTTAAAACTATAATTAAGTGCCTTTTAGATAATGGTTTTCTTAGACCTACCCATTCATTCACCCTATGATACTCCCGTTCTCCCAGTACTCAAGCCTGATGGGTCTTATCATCTAGTACAAGACCTTAGGTTAATCAATAACGCTGTTACCACAATCCACCCAGTGGTGCCAAACCTTATACCAGGCTCTCTCATATCCCTCCCTCCACCACTCACTTCACAGTTGTAAATCATAGAAATGCCTTTTTTACCATCCCCCCATACCCTAATTGTCAGGATTTCTTTGTGTTTATGCAGACTGACCCAGGCACTCTGAGGTCTTAACAACTTACACCTGTCATCTCTATAGTAAAACCTCTCCTCAGAGACACGTACTAACCCCTTCCTTTCCTATTTATTAATTTCATGGACACACCCCTGGTCAGGATTGGCAGGTAGATTTTACACATGTGCCCTGCCACAAAACTCCCAAATATCTTCTCACCTTTGTTTGTACTTTTTCAGGATGGATAAAAGCCTTTCCCACAACTAAGTTGACTATTGATGCAGTTACTAAAGTTCTGTTACAAAAAAATCATCCCAAAGACTGCAACCATGGCAGAGCAGCCCCTACTTGGTCTTCTTGACAACCCCAACAGCAGTCAAAGTTGTTAAACTTCCATCCTGGTTCCACATCACTCAAGCTAAGTGGTGCCCTCCTAACTCTGAATCTAACCATCCTGAGTGGTCATCTCATCTTCTGTCACCTACCTGTCTCCATTGCACCAAGGCCTCACAGCCACAGCTCTCAGGCTAAGTCATGTTTTGTTATCAGGCTTTATATTTCTCATGTTTCTTTTTCTTTCCAGCTCAACTCCTGGACCAAAGACAAGCCCTGCCCACTTATAATTTTAATTTTTACCCTTTCAGATGAAAAAATAATCACCTCTCATAAATTCAGTCCCCCTAACCCCACACTTATTTTTCAGAATTCTGCCTCACCATGGCCCTGATAAAATGACATGTTTAAATCAAAGGCACCTTTCCTTCTACTTCTCTGGGTCCTTAAATATGATAGTGGCCCGCCTCCTCATAGCATGTTGTCTCTTTGTTTTTCAAGTCCAAGATGCGGGCATTTACCAATGATGAAGTTGTCCTGGCTAAAACACCTGGTACCAGCTTCTACATGGGCACCAACCATCATCCTGTCAACTTTCCTAAACCCCAATATGGCACCTTTAAGCAGGAAGTAGTAAGAGAGAGACTTTTCCCTTTTCCTAAAATAATAAGACAGGAATGAAAGAGTTGCCCTAGAATAAATTACTATATGGTCACGGCAGTGGTTTAATAGTCATGGTGGTGGTTTAATGTGACAGAAGGCCAAAGTGGGAATGCCTACTATTTCCTGCTTCTTCCTCATCCCTAACCACAACTCCCCTTCCTGTTTGTGCATGCAGAGGGTTCCAATTAGCTCCTTGTGCATCACCAAGGCCCACCCTAAGCACTACCCTGGCCAGAGAAGGCCAGGGCTTCTAGAGCCATGGAATTCTCTCCATGTCCTCAAAATAAAGGCTACTTTTATATTATATTTTTCTCTCTTATTGCACTGAAAACCTAACAATAACTATATATTTTATTTAAAAATGATCTATTTTTCCTTCATTTTGTTTAACTATATTTTTTTCCACTTGTTTACCAAATGGGGATGAATTTTAAAAGCTAGCAATAAGAAGATTAATAAATTACCAAGATAAGCACCTATTGATGCCTAAATTGGCAACTTTGATTTTATTATATAGTAAGGCATAACCCAATATCTGAAATATATTTATAGTACAAATGAAATACTTAGCTAATACATGACAGAAATTTAGAGGGTCTTTGAATTTCAGTGGATCAAAAATATGAGAAATAAACTGATTTTTTAAATCTTTTCTGTGGTATTGCTGTGGTGATTGAAGGTAGGTATATCCCCAGATAATTTTCAACAATAGTTAACATAATGCCTCTGTTGTATTCAAAATAGTGGCAGATACCTTCTGACATAGTAAAAAATGAAACAAAACAGAACACAAAAGAACCAATAAAACAAAACAATGAACACAGCAAAGGACTTCAAAACCAGATAAGAGTAAATCCAAAATGGCTACCATAATATATCCCATTATCTTTGAAATAGCTGTGCATGCCATTGGATATAATAAAATCAAACAAAACAGAATAGAATAAAACTCAATCCAACAAAACAATAAAATTTATACAGGACTTCAAAACAAGGTAATAGGAATTAACAATGGCTACCACCTTCAGAAGGAGATCCCCCATAGATGTTACATTGCTTATTGTTATCCTCTGCACAGATGATCCGACTACTGGCTTTAGACCTGCAAAATCATTGAAATACTAAATACTACAAGCATTAAATTGTATTCAATAACTATCATCGCACCCTGTGTTTCTCTGGATCAGCTAGTCATTTACAGGGTGGCGGAGGCTGGGGTTGGCTCTTCTTGTTTCCCAGCCTGCATGTAGGAAGGGACTGGCACTGATTTGCAGGGAGGGCTTGCTTCTTGGTGACTTCTTGTTCTCTTCCCCCACAGTCCATGAATGGCCAAAGAGTTTTGTTTTTTAAGAATACCGGAAGTGTCTCTTTTTCTTGAATTTAATCCAGTATGTGATGATTATGCAATGAATAGTTTCTCTGTCAATTTTTAAAAATGTTTTCTTTTGTTTCTTGTGGTCAGTGTTGCAAGGAAAAGGAAAAACCATGTCCTCTCATGTAACTTGCTTAATTTGGATTTTATTCCTGCCCAAATCAAGAGATTAAATTGGGTCATTATTTATTCTCTGTAGTACTAGGTTTTTCTGCCAGTCACCTCAAGTACTTATTTTCTGTTGGCAGATAAGTAACCCCCAGAATTATTTACATCTGAACTCTGGAATCTGTGAAGCTGCTATCTTATATGACAAAGGAGACTTAAAAGTCTAGGATAGTTGATTTTCAGGTAGAGAAGTTAGCTTGGAATAACCAAGTGGTTCAGTATAATCATGTTATGGATTAAAAACTGGTGGTAAACTTAACACCAACTGAATTAAATCAGCATGGAGCTGAGTGTAGATGGCCCACCTGATGAAAATTACCAGCATAAAAGTAGACATAGAAAAAAAATAGCGTGGCACTGTGGGTTCTCCTAAATGTTGTTTGGAGCCATTGGTTCCCCTGGAGGAGCTCGTAATGGCTAGCTTCCCTGATATGAATTTGGCCATTCTCATCTGAGGAGCTCAGGATCTTGTCACCGAGAATGGCTACAGTTCACTTTGGAGGAGCTCTGTTTCTTACTTTGAGCATCACTTCCTGGCTCTGGAGGAGAAGATTTATGCTGCTTAATCTCCAGGTTTGTCATGCTGGCTTCCTGATATGTAGCGGACTGTTCTTATTGCTGGAAGAGCTTGGGACCTCATCATTGCTGAGGATGGCTGTAGTACTTTTCAGGGGAGCCCTGGTCCTTATTTTGAGCATCGTTTCTTGACTCCACTGCAAAACCCTCAACCTACCAGCACAGATCCTTCATCCTGCTGGTATAGACATGTTAGCATCCACCATTGACCTTTGGGCCTTCCCAGCACACATCCATAAAACAGACTAGCATGAGTCATTGTTGTGGGCTCTAGACCTCCAGTTGGATTCATGGGGGGCATTGTCTAAGCCTCTATGTCTTCAGCTGGACTTATGCAGGACAGTGCTGTGGGATCCAGACCCTTGGTTGGAGTTTTTAGCTCTTTAGTGTAGTAGACAGATTTTGTGCACTTCCTATGTATTTAACACCGGATGACCATCATAAAATAATATTATAAATTCTGTGTCCTATATGTAATTATTCTTCTTGCAAACCCTGACAATAACAAATCATAAGGGTTCCTAAAAGTGGAAGGGGGAGGCAGAGTTCAGAATCAAAAGGTGATTACCACCATGGAAGAACAGTTCTAGAGCAACAGCAGTGCCTCTGCAAATGGAAAAAAGGAATCATGAACCAAGAAGTGGGGCAGCCTCTAAGAGAAACTGGAGAAGACCAGGAAATGTGTTCCACAGGAGCTCCACAATGGGATGCAAGGTGGGAGAAGTTATTATTATTATTGCATCCTGATACCTGTGTCAAACATCAAGTCTTCAATAAGGCAAGATAATAAAATCATGTTGCTTTAAGTCACTAAGTCTGTGGTAGCTTATTTGGAATAAAGAGAAAGTTAATGCACTCTCCCTGTGTTGTTATGTAGCCATACAAGTGTGCCTCAAATTAAGCTGACTCTATCTGCTGAGGATATCATTTCTCTTTTTTATGAGGATCTATTTGCTTTTGAAAACCATTAGTTTTAGACTCAAAAGGTAGAGTTTAGACTAAACTATTAGAAAAGATTAAAGTACTTACTAGTCTTTCCAAAATGAGGAATAAAGTCAATTAGTATTAATTATTAATATTTTTTCTTGATGGCTGTTTTTATTTTATTTTAAAACAATGAAGAAAAACAATGATATAGAATTTCAAATCAAAATAATAAGAGAATAACATTGGTTAATATATTGCAAACATCTTATCTTCAAAGTCATTCAGATTACAAGATATAGTCATGAAAAAATGATCAATCAAACAATGAAAAACCTCAGGCTATTTTAAGTAATTTAAAAAAAACTTAGGAGAGAACTAACATTTTAAGTGCATAATCCAAAATTTTAGACATCCTTGGGATAATTTATCCAAAATTACACATTAGCCATAGTAAACTGTGTGTGGTGCCTGAGTTAAGAAAGTTTTGGAAATTGTAATAGTAGCTAAATTTGTTAAGTGTAGCACAAGGTTTTGGTTACATAGAAAGCTGTCCCTTAGAGTACAAAATGTCCCAAGATGAGAATGTGAGCTCCCACCAAAAGGGTTACAATTATGAACTTTCCCCCAAGTTTGTTTTTCATTTCAATAGCTCCTTATGGGTGTGTGCAATACGTAATCAAAGTTTATGACCAGCCATGAGGCTTTATGAAACATGTAAGAGAGTGGTATCCCTCCTTGATTGAATTCTGGATTTTTGTACAGACAAAAATAACATAAATGTGAAGGGCTTGGCCCTATGCTTTTACAACTGTCCTGAAAAGGAGCAGTATGACATGGCCACCTTGCCTCAAAAACAAGACTGAACAGACTTCACCAGGTAGATCTCCACGTGCAAACACAGGCTCCATTTACCTTCCTAGGTTCTGGTTGAAGTATTCAGTACAGAAGAAAAGCTAGAAACCATTAAAATAGCTAAATATTTTTTAAAAAAACTGTCTAAGTAATTTATTTTGATTTTTTTGTGTGTATGCTGCTTGGAACTGAACTCTGAACCTTATGGATGTTAGGCAAGTTCTCCACCACTGAGCTCCATCCCAACCCTAGGATATATAAGTCTTTTAAGACATTAGAAAATAGAATTCTATGTTTCAGCAGGGTTATATTTTAACATATGCTGTGGGGGAAGAGAGCAATGGAAATTTTGAGTTTCTCTGGCAGAGCTGGGCCTACTTTGAGAGGAAAATTTGAAGTGTGTGTATTTGTTACATTGAACCATGGCTATACTAGTGATTAGTGAGCCTCCTTGTATAAAGTAAAAGGAAATCTTTTTAAATTTATTTTTTATTGGTGCATGTTTGTGTTACACAGGTTTACATTCCTTGTGTGGAGGTCATACATGCACATAATAATCTTCCTTCCTTTTTCCATCCTCCTTCCCTTCCTTCCCCCTCCATCATTTAATTCCCTTAGAACCCTTCTAGTTAAAGGTGACATGTAAGCAAGTCAGTTATATGTTTTTTAGAATGTTTCTTTTTGAAAAAAATATAATAATTTGTTATGTTACCTCCCTAGCTTTTTGCTTCTTCAAAAGCATAAACAAATTTTGCAATACATAGCTATAAATTTAATATAAAGAAACCATGGCAGTTACTGGAAGTTCAATAATTTTGAATAATTCTCAATACCACATGAAAATTCTTTGGAATATTTAAGCGCTGTACAGCCGACATTAAGACTGCAATCTCAGGATCATTAATTTTACTCAGAAAGTAAAACTCATAGACACCTTTAAACCCACTACCTCCCTTATAATGACTTTAGGAAGTAGGTTTGTTATTATCATATGGTAATACAAGAATTTTAGCCACGGAATGAAACAACATGATTCTACAGTAGGGTTAGATGTCAATAAAGTATATGGAATGAGTCCATGTGAAATGAAATTGATGGAATTTACATAAATTTGCATATGTGTCATAGTTTTTCCCAAGTAACAGATACAGTAACACAAGCAATAGATACAGCTTTATCTATTCCTTCTATTTTTAACACAGCAAGTGAATTGCATACAAAATGTACTGATTTGTCCAAGTGATTTACAAATATATAACTTTATGTTTTGTAATCCCATCTTGTTCTCTCCCATTGTTGTTGAGAATGTGTGGCTTTTTCTATAAAAGTTGCCTCAAACTTTTTAAAAATTCAATTACTTTGATTTAATTACTCAGTATTTTAGATGACCTTTGTTTTCATTCTTTCTGCATTGTATCTGGACACAAAAGGAAATATATAACGTCTGATGACATAGGTGGATAAGCAGAGGCGTTTTGGATGAGTATCCAAGTATCTAGATGATTTTCTCACCCTGTTCAAGACCAGCTGTCCTGTGTGAATTCAGCCAGATCTTGTATTTCACCCAAGTTGGTGTTTTTGGTTCATCCTCCATTTAGTTTTGGACTTATGCAGTTTATGCCTAGCCCTCTACAAATGATTTTTTGTTCCTACTCTTGGTAACCAGCTGACATCATTCATAATGCTCCCTTCCATCTGGGACAGTTGGAAGTATCCCAGATGACAATTTATGAGGAACATGCCTAATGCTTTCACATGGCTGACCAGGTACAGCCATGTTTTATCCAGTGCTGTGCTGACCATAAGGCAGTAGGATCTTCCTGGGTTTCCATGACATGCAATCAATCTTCCAAGCTGTGTCTAGGGGAACAGGAAATTATCTTCCTGTCTAGGATTCCACTCCATTCCCAGATGTTTCCTGGGAAATCTCTATTGCAATTTTTCTTCTGAGATTTAATGTTTTACTTCATTCTTCTCTCAGGATCCAGTGTCTGAATCTAAAATAGCAAGAAGAAATTTCTTCCTGTAGGGTACAAACTGTCCTGATGTTAGGTATGTTTATATCTCTTCACGAGGACAAAAACTATACTCAGAAGTGAAAGCTTAGCTCTTAATATAAAAAAAATGCATTGCTTGCTAGTTATATAATCATCCCACACACCCACAGATGAGCCAGGCTTGCCACTCACTGTTTTATAAGGAAATGCAAGGATATCTAATGAAGCTTCCACAGCTAAACAAGGATCTTTTTGTTCTGGGATTTCTTTAAAGAAGTGAGGAGGCAAACTGGATGGTGAAGGGTCCAGATTTTTGCTCCTTTTAAAAGGTTGGAAACAAAAGAGAAACTTCCTGGGTATTCTTAGAGTCCGACTTAAATGTTTCCACATACAGGAACCCAAGGTGGCTACCGGTTGATGTGTTTCTTTACCTTCATAATCAATAAGAAGATAATACAAATTACTTTTACAGTTTCTTTATGAATGATGGATTGATTGATCTGATGTAATCAACCTTGAGCATCCAGGATGCCAGTATCCAAGGTAGTTTTCATATTCCTGGAGCCTTATGTAGATGCAGGGCAAGTTGGCATTTTCCATGTGCCATATCACAGATATCTGAGAGGCAGTACTAAGAAGATGCTAAGTTGTAAGGAAAAAAATCTTAAAGATTACTCTGGGACAGGTTCACGAGAGGAAAGGATGCAAAAATCAGAGCACCTCATACCTTAGCTGGCCTATGAGTGGCACTTAATTTATCCTGCAACTCCTTGAACTTCTTTAGAACTTATTTCTGTGTCATGGCTACTTTTCTCCTTGCTGAGACAAAATACCCAACACCCAAAGTTGAAGGAGGAAAGGTTTATTTCCCTCACAGTGTGCAAAGTGGCTGTGAGGTATGGTGTCACTTCAGACAAGCATCCCTAGAGGAGAAACAGTTCATGGTGGGTAGCAAAACAAGCAAGGGACAAGATATACCTATTTGTGTCCTTATATTTCATCCAGACTACCAGTACCAAATCAGTCAGTGGACTGATTTAGAAATCAGCCACCCTTCACCCTAGCACCCTTTAATCCTAGCATTACACCATGAATCAATCACATGCTCTAGATTCAGCTACCCCTGAGAAAGCCCCACCTATGACTGCATGAAGCTCTGGGGGGGCATCTAAATAAAGAATATAACACCCTGTTAGCCATGATAACTCATAGAAACTTAAGTGTATGTATCATTGTGTGTTTGGTCTGAGCAGAAACTCAAGTTTTCAGTAGATTCTTGAGGAGAGTCTCTGATTCTAAAATATTAAGGACCATTAGATTAAAAGAAATTACATACTCACAATTAACTTGTAACTGGATATGATAAAATCCTTTCCTTTTCCAGAAATTCTAGTCAAAAAGAGCAATGTGAGTGATCACAGAGTTCATTTCTGTTTTTATAAATTCCTTTCATGATAAAACTCATGCAAAAATATCCACTCAAAAGAGAACAAATTAAACAACAGCAAAAGAGAACAGAGGCTTGCTTGGGTCTCTTGTGAACACTTTCACACACTCTTTACTACAAATAAGGTATGAATAATATGTTTAAATCATTGGAATTCATCACAAGGAATCCAGCTTTGGAAATTCATTTGTAAGCCAATTGGTATATGGTAAGACATATCATAGCTTATGATGAATAACTTACTGTAAAGGACAAGTTTCAGTGAAGAATTAATGATTCATCCTCAGGAGGTCCTTATTGACTATTAAAAACCTGAGTGCCTTTTGCTGTTATCAGGCAGATAGTTACAGGGAAATTGATTCTCCTCACAGAATTTCTGTATGGCTTCAAATAAACCATTAAGTGCACCTGGCCTTACCTTCCTAGACTTAGTAGCTGTGCTTCCATGGTCAGCATCATTCTTGCTGCAGCAATTAGTGGTAATAAGTAGGAGTTGCACAATTGATGGTGTAATACGCCTAGACAGTGTAGAAGCAGCAGTTATGAAATGCTTCAGTGAGTGGAGCTCTTGTACTCAAAGCTTCCCTCCCATCAATTTTCCAGGTAGCAGAGCCTAATGAAGCTGCAAAGCCAGTGGTGCAGAGATAGTAGCAGTTCAGATGCAGAGCTGCTGAGTCTGGGCAAAAGGAACAGGCTTTGCTTAGTACAATTGCTGTGAATGCACCCAAACTCGTGCTTCTCCTCAGTAAATATCCAAGAGGTTTTCGTGAAAAAGGGCCCAGAGCACTAAGGGTAGAATGGTAGTAGGAAATGTGTGCATGAACTTTTCTTATTTCTCTTTCAGTTATAGAGGTTTCCACTATTTTTGTTTCCTTTTGCTTACAAACCCATCTGTTTCTGCTTATTGTCTATGTTTTCTGTTAGAATCTTGAGGCTACTGAAGCATATGAATCATTGTTTTAACTTCATGATCTAATAATTCCAATATCACTGCGTATTTATCTGATTCTAGTCACAACATACCTGGGTATCTCTTCAGAATCTGATTTTTAAAAATTATGCCTTGTGTTGTTTTGTTTTTGCTGTTGTTATTGAAAGTCAGTCAGGTCTTAGGTTAAAGGAGTGCAGTCAATAGGCCATAAGTGATGTATAGTATAGTATACATACTATATATAGTATAGTGCTGACAGTATAGTAGAAGAAAACTTCTATAGTCTTCTTTTTTTCTTTTCTTTTGTGCTAAGGATTAAACCTAGGATCTCTTGCATGTCAGGCAAGACTTCTACCACTGCACATCATTCTATGGTCTTTTAGGAAGTCTACGCTCTTGGGCTCTAAATTCCATAAGTTCTCAGACATAGAACCTATAGCAAATCTGCAAAACTTCATTGGCCACTGTGACTGAGCTATCCCTGTCCAGGGAGCTTTTGACTCCCAGACTTGTCCACAGCAAGCCTCCAGCAATTTGCCAGTGACGGTTAGCTTTGGTTTCTAGAGGTTTCTGCTCTGGTGATACCTTGGTTACCTTTCTCATTGCTAAGACAAAATACTTGACACCCTGATGGGGACCACTTAGGGTGAACTACAAATTCACAAACTGGCTTTCTATAATAAAAGTCTGAGTCTGCCCTAGGACTTGCCTGATGAGCCAGCAGTTCAGATGAGGAAAACAAACTCACTATTCCACTGATCTCAGTTGAGGTGTCTGTTACCCAGGATGCTGTGACATCTCAAAAGACAGGACAACATCTCAGCTAAAGACTCTGGCTGGTAAAAAGTTCTACAGAAGTAAACACAAACTCAAGAGAAAAATAACTTGCCCATTAATCAGTGACATAACTTGTTCCTTCTAGACCTTGCTCACGTCAGTGCCCTCCACTCCTTCGTTACAGAATCTTCTGACACATCCTCTGGAAAAGCTGTGTGTATTCAATAAAGAGTGAAAAGTTCACAGATTCTTAGTCTTAGGCTGACAAGAGCTCTGCCTCTCTGGATCCCTTGCATTCTGAATTATTGCCTGTGTCCCTTATCCTTTGTTATATCCTACCTAGGTGATTGGGGGCCTGATAATCCCCTGATAACATCCGAAGTGAAAGATGGAAAGGTTTATTTCAGCTCAGAGTTTATAGCAGTTTCAGTCTATAGTCAGCTGACTCTAGGCAAAGCAACATTTGGCAGAGGGGCATTGCAGAAGAGAAACAGTTCATGGGAGGCAAAAGGCAGCAAAAGCAGCAAGAAGTGAGAAACAAGCAAAGTAGCACCCTTCTTTCTGTCCTTTACATTTTATCCAGACTATCTGCCCTTAGAACATGTAACACTCATACCTAGGGAAGGTCTTCTCATTATCCACTCCCACAACTACGTGAACCAAACAGTGGGCTAATTTGCTAATCACATACCCTTGATCTCAGCATCACACACTCTAGATCCAGGTGCTGCTGAAAGGTCCTAACTATGACCATATAAGGCTTTGGGGGGACATCTAGGCACAAGACATAACATGTGAGTTGTGATTCTTCATATCCACAAGTCTCCACTATTTGCAGGGGCAGTGATCTACCATCTTTTTGATGAATGTATGAAGAGTTGCTTAATTTTCATTATATTCAAACTTTTCCTTCTTAAAATGGAGTAGCAACTTCCAAGCTTTTTGCATGCCCACTGGAAACCAGAAGTCAATCTCTATAACATGAGCAAAACTATTTAACTAATTCATTATGCACTATGAAAGGATTTTGGAAATAATCTCTGCTTTAAAAGGATTTTCTCTAAGCACTTCCACCAACCTCAAGGTTTAATTACCCAGAATATGCAAATAGATTTCAAAATTATATCTTTGACTCTGGCTTCTCTATATTGCTTTAGATTTTCATTGCTGTCCTTTAAAAATAGAATGCAACAGAAAGGAGTCTATTATTGGACAAGAGAAATGGAATCAAGGGTAGAAAGGAGTGCAAGAGTGGGTATTATAGGACAGGAATATCATCAGAATTCCTTATACATGTTGAAATCTCCCCTAAAGCATATGAGGCTGGGTGGGGGGTTGATGAAGGCTTTGAGAGGAATGATTAAAATATGTTAGGCATATATACCAATCTACCAAAATAAAACTCATTCATCTGTATTACAAATACACACTTAATAAAAACTCAAAAAAAACCAAGAAAAAATAGATTGCAGCACAAATATACTGCCAGCATCTAAAAATCATGTGGCATCTAGAGTCTGCCTACCTCACCACAAGTTTATCCTGTTCATTTTATTCATAGAACTCATTAACATATGAAATAATCTAATTTGCTTAGTTGTTCATGCATTTATTATCTGCCTCTCACTACATCTCCACCAGAACATGACCTGCTAAAAATAAGGACCTTGCTTTCCTTCTTCACCATTTTATTTCTAAGTCCTATAACCTTGGGTGACATAATATAGATGCTCTATAAATACATGTCCAGTGAATTAAAAAGTCTCACCTTTATTTTTCTCTTCTTCAACTGATACACAGCCCATCAATAAATCATATATTTTTACCTTCTAAATATCTCTAAATCTGCTCATCTTTCCAGTCTCACTGTTCTTAACATAGGTTAGGTCTCTATCATCCGTCATCTGGACTGTTGAAACAATCCTCTTTTCCTTATCTGCAGTCATACTTTCAGTCCATTTCTCAAAATGTAACCAGTCACTGCTCTACAATGCAAATGTATTTGTGCAACTGCGCATCTTAAGTTATCACACTGGCCTACTCTTTCTTTCTGGACAAAATCCTACCCAGTTAATTCAATTTCCATGGGTCCTGGCATTGATGCTTCTTTAACTATTCCTCCTTACTTGAGCTTTGCAGGATCCTGGTCCCTCTTGCTTTTTTCTCTCCCTTCTCCATGCTTCACCTGCTTCAGTACTTCCTGTACTTCAAGTCTCAATTGAGCCAGAAACTCCTTCAGTGAGTCTTCTCTGATCCGGCAGTATTGCGCTGAGTACTTCTTTACAAGTGACTACAGAGAATTTCACAGCAATTTACAGGTGGCATCTTGACTACAAATACATAGAAGAGTGTACTTGCTGAGAATAGATACTGGTGTTGGACAGAATTAATTCACATTCAATAAAACGGCAGGGCTGCCCTTGCTGCCATCTCCTGACAGTGCTTCAGGAGTTTCCCATTTGTTCCTTTCTTTTCTAGTTTTATTTTACTCTTCCTGTATTTTCCAATGCCCTGCTTGGTCTCTGCCAACTGTCTTGTGATTTTCTGTATATATCATGCAGTAATTCAGGGCTATGTCCTGGGCTTTTTTCTTGTATCTACCTGCAATGGTTTCCCTACCTTTCTCCTGTACTCATGAGCTGCAAATGTCTGAGGAAGCCACATCTGCAGCGAAGAGGATGCACAATGTTTGATCTTGTCTATGAGATTATAGAGATGAAATGTGGCAGATGGAAAGTCAGAGCTCTCTCAGGCTATCTTTAGTCTCTTTTAATAGTCATCTACGCCAAACTCTGAATTTGACTATTATCTTCCTGAATACTAGATTAAATTCCTGGAATGTATCACTCAATTTGACAGACCTCTACCTTTTCCTAATCCTAAAGCTAACAATGTTTTAAGAAGACATCTGAATTCTGTAGAATTCATGCTTTGCTGCAGCCTAACTGATGCTCCCTGCATTGTTTTTGGCAAATAGAATGATTTTGTTTGTTTGTTTGTTCTGTTACTATAGAAGTTCACATACTTCCTTCATAGTGTAACATGTCAGTCATGGTAATATGAATCTGTGTTCCCAGGCCATGGTCACTCATATTTAGCTCAATATAAACTATTTTGTTATTACCTTTAAGGTAGAGTCATTATCTAGTCAGATATGAGACAGCACATTGTCTCTTCCATGAAAGGTCTTGTTACATCTGGATAAACAAAAATCCTGGTGTAGACTCTGTGGTACACACAGATCATCTGCTTAAATGTCCATTTTCCTTTCAAGATCAAGGACTATGTTTTATTCACCTTTACATTCATTGGTCTCAGTATCAAGTTTATTTTAAATATTCAGTTGAACAAAAGGAGAGAGAATAGAGTTGAAATTTATGAACTGTAAGGTACTTTGTCAAGTGTTTTGCACGAGCAAATTGCATTTAAATACTAGGGAGTGAAATTGTGTCTGACCCTTACCTCACTTTAGATATTGATTTTGTTGTTGTTGCTTGTTTATGTGAGTGCATTGGGTTTCTTGACTATTTTATATACTAGCTGGGCTATTTTTCCCTCAGTGCTCTTCACATGAAAGTTAGACAAGAATATATGTTGATCAGTTCATCCTCAGGTATTTTTAAGGAACATTTGTCACCAATATTTCTCTTGTGAACGACACTTGCTACTTTTCCTGTGGCCTGTTTTCCTCTTCATAATTTGAACAAATCTAAGATTTACTGTTATGGTCTACTTTGTAGGTTTATAGGAGTGGAAAGGACTTCTCCAACTTTCCTATTTCCATTTTTCCAACTTGCAGAGAGTAGAAAAAAATGCTAGGCTAACTCCAAAGTAAAGTATAGGCAAAGTTTCTTATAATATTTCTAGATGTTATAGTTGATCAAGTTTGTAGTCTTACTTGAAAAAGAGTGTCTACTCTAAGGAGAAAAGGTTTAAAATACGAATTCATAAATAAATAAAGTGAATAATTCCATTTCCCGTAAGAAACAGATAAGAAACAGAATTTTTTAAAGACAAATCAAATTGCAAAGATCAATTGTGAATATAAATGCATGCCCAAAATATTATGATTGTAACTGTATTTCTTAGAAAGAATGAAATATTTCTGAAGCATTACAGATTAACTTTAATTTGTAGCATCTATAAGGATAATTTATTGAGTAAATGATGCTAGGTAAAATAAAATGGCTTATGTACCAAGAGGTTATCCTCATCTCTTGGATTTATTATTACAGGTGACCAGGGATGGAGTCTTCAGAAAAGCTTCTTTACATGCAAATGACTTTTTAAAAAAATCCACTAAATATTGTTTAGGGAACTGAGCCAGCAGGGTGAATAGCATCACTTACTAAATGTTGGATTTATGAACTGTGTTAATAAGTGTTTCTCAAATATAAGAAAGCATAAGCTTAAAATCACCAGCTCTTAACTTTCAGTGTGGATGGGGACAAGTATACTCCAAATTCATAATTATGATTATTTTGTCCTTAATATTCAGAGATATACTTGAAAAAACTGAATAGTATTTAAATACAATAGAGTATTTAGCTAATCCAGTTTCTTAAACATTTTTTTTTCTTAATGAACTAATAGTTTCAATTGTCTCTGAGCTACCTTCCCTTTTGAACATTAGGAGAAATTCATTCTGAAAAACTCTTGCATCATTGAATATGTGGTTTCTTTCCAGAAGGAGATTGAGGGATAGAGGGAGAGGAGAGAAAGGGAGATGCTACAGATTAAAAAAGGAACTGGGGCTGGGGATTTAGCTCAGTGGCATAAGCACCTGCCTGGCAAGTGTGAGGTCATGAGTTCAATCCCTGGTACTGCAAAAAAAAAAAAAAAAAGTGTGTAAAAAAGGAACTGGGATGTGTTATGTACATGTACCAACTTCAGGAAGGGAATGTAAACATTATATATAACGTACCAAAAAATGGAAGGAGATCCAAGGATAGGTGTGCAAAATGGAAAGGAAAACGGATTAGAAAAGGAACTGAGATGTGTTATACATGTGTACTAACTATCTACAAGGAATGTAAACAGGTACTATACATGTACTAATAAACTAAAATTTAAAAAAAGAAGAACGAAAAAGTTGTTCTTCTTGACCTCATTTTGCTGACACTTTGTATACAAAAACCTTTTGTTAGAATTTGTACACTTTGTTTTTATAATAAAATTTTGTCTTTCTAGGATTGACAGCAAAGTTTTCTTAACATGCATGGATGAAACAAAAAGTGCTGTGGACTTTCTCACAACCAGATCGCATCTAGACAAGACACCTGTGTATCACCTCACTATTTTGCCTGACTTAATTGGTCACATTAAGAAAATCTTGATAGTGAATGAAATCAGTGACTCCTCCTTCTTTCAGAGAATCCAGATAACTTTAACAATTGAGTTAAACTGAGCTTTCTCCATCTGGTAGAAAATTTCTGCATTTTCTTGGAAATTCTCTTAAGTCAATTAACTTTTTTGGGCTTCTGAATTTCACATTGGCTTTTGTAAAATGACACAAAGTATCTCACATATCTTCTGCACTTTTGGGATGATTAATAATTGTTGGGAAAGAAATGTCAAAGCCTAGGGGGCAGGTTAGGAGCTTGCAAACCATTCTCAAAGATTCTATGATCAACCAACAAAGAAGCTTTCCTAAATTTAAGGATATTCTAAAAATAGAGCAAAGTTATTGTACCCCTGGATATTTTTAAAACTGCTTTTCTTTTGGAAAAAAGTTTGGAAAGAAGTGCTGCTCTTCTTAAAGGTCATATTCTAATTATGCATTAGAAAGGCATCTCCGGCTATGGAAGGGAAACTGTTCCTTGCTTTGAGAAAGATGGATGGTGGGGTGTTATCTGTTAGCCATTTCCATTTTTAAATTAGTTAAGTTACAGTTATAGTGGTAAAATTGTAACATAAACCATAAGGAACCAAGTTGGACAAATTGAGGAAAGAGAGGCAGGATTCATTTTGTTTTTGTTTTTGCTTTGAGTTCTTATTACTATCAAATTAAAATGTCATTGGGAAGGGGACACTCATTACCTAAGGCCTCAATGTGCTGCACGGCAACCTCTAATAAAAGTTATTCATTCTTTTATTAAGTCCTCTCATCTAGTCTTTGAGTTACTAGTTATTTAGTGACAGGTTAGGGAAGTGACTCTCAGGAAGTAAATGTGAAAAAGGGTGGCTGTGAACTACCTAAATTGGAGCTCAGACTCAGATGTGGAGCATCTATTGCTCCCACCAGCAATGGATAGGGTGCTGTGATTGGAAACTTTTCTGACTCCTTTCATTTTTGTCAAAACACATTTCCCAGAAACATTTTTGTAGAACCTTGGTCCAGGGATGGTATTTCATGTTAATCAGATGATTTGCTGTTTCCCTGAGATAATATATTCCTATGAGATATATTTCTCTGAAATATTCTTCAGATAATTTATTGATATAGAGTAATGAATCTCATGTGGCTCTAAGGGCCATCTGGTTACCAGGTAGACATATTTTAGACATAGTGCATCAGTGAACTTTAAGCTGAATTATGCAGTAGGTAGTCGTCCCTGCTTTGGTCTTTCAGTGGAGTGTTATAGTTTTGTCTCTATTCACAGGAAATTTTGGTCCACGGTTGCTGTATATTTGGATGGATGATAAAAATGACCCAATTGCCTTCATTTAGGGCTCCTGTCCATGTGACGTCACAGCATCCCAGAGATGTCCACTGGCTGTGCCAAATTTCTGGAGCTTAAATAATGCAGAGCAGGTTACTGCTCCTCAGAGCCTCAGAGCTGAGCTTTTACTGGTGAGGTAAATGTTACTATAAGATTCCTTTCAATCCCAGTGTTTTAATGTTTGTCCTGCTCTACCTGGCTTGGAATCAGCTCTAAGAATACCTCTCATTTCGGGCAGATGGAATGAACAATCCCGTGCATAAATCCAGGATTGAAAAATTCCATTTCTAGATCTCCAGGCTCTGGGGCGTAATGGCCACAGCTCATCTCTCACCTGCAGGCTATTCTTTGGGTGCTGTGGAGCTAGTTACATTAAAGAGATTTGTTACGGCTGCAGTAACTGTGGTTTTGGAAGAAATAAAATTCTTTGGCTTCGCTTCTAATCTGTTTGTGGTAGCACTTGAAATCTTGATTTCATTGAGTCGTTTGTGCGAGAACTTACCCATCTCCCCATATTCAGGAACTACACAATCTGACGGATGAGGAGCTGCGGTCTGGGCCTTTAATTCTCCTGGGGTGAGAAATGTAGCTTACTATGTCCATCTGCCAGAGAGGAAGCCCCAGCAGGCTGGAGAGGGAGGTGGAACATTATGGCTCAGAGGATTCACTGGCTCTTTTTCATGGTAATGTGCTTTTGACTGCTCAGGGTAATCTTGACTCTGCTTTCATTTGTCCTTCTTCTCTCTCCCAACTCTCTACCCTATATTTAAATTGCTATATATCCATATACATCCACATTTTTTCTTTTTTCAGCTTAGTGCAATGTACATTTTTGCTCATGCATAAAAGATGCCCTGAAAATTCCCATCACTGCTGTATTAGTGTTTATTTATTTTTACTTTTTGAGAATCAGACTCTGAGGTAGTGCCTTCAAGAGCCCAGCATTTATAGTTTTGTTATATACTTTGGTTCAGGTTTTTTTTCCTCTTCTGCCCTATTTGTTTATCAAGGAATTAAAGGTTTTACACAAAGAGTTTTCCTGAGTGGATAATTTTAGATATTTTATGAACACAATGGGTTTTGAAAAGAAGTAGAACTAAATGAAATATGATACATTATATATAGGTCAGGTAGTATATGAAAATTCATTGCAAAGATGATCTAAGTAATATTTAATAACTAATTTCAAATTGAATACAATCTTGACATGAAATTGGCAATTTAATCAAAATTTCTATATTATGATCTATGACACTGACAGTCCTTAGAATAATAAAACAATTAATGATAAATTTTCTATACTATGTGTATGTATAAGTGAGGCAAGTAAAACAAACAGTAGTGCATCATTTTGCAGATTTGAAGTTACTTTTCACCTCTGAACTACTAGTGCTCTGATTTCAAAAGATAAAATAAAGAAAAAAAGTTATTTTTTTAATAATTTTTAGTTACTTTTTAGTATGATTGTGAATCTCTTCTGAAGTGTACATTTAAGAACCAGCCTATACATAGCCCTCCCATAGATTTTTGCAGATGAAAATCAAAATCCAATTGTTTTCCAACGCAACTTTGAAAGTATAAATGTGACACTCATGCATGCATATTAATGAGGTGAGATTTTAACATTTTAGGAGTGTTGTGCTGAGATTTCAGGAAAAAAGTTGATACATGCGGGTTGAAGTCTTGTCTTAATGCTACCTCACTGATTTATAGCCAATTTGGATGAATCAACTTCTTTAGATTTTACTCAATACCACTCTGCAAAGTATTTCATGTTTGAAAGCTCAGATTAAGTCAGCAACCAAAAGGCATCCAAGATCCTGTTGCCCGAAGAATTCAAATTTCCTATCCTCCCATAAAACTATTTCACAGATATGTTCATCCATAGAACACTGACCTAATTAGATTTAATGTACTAGCCCATTAATTATGTCAAACTACATCCGTGTTCCTTCCCCTTCTCCATTCCACTTAATCAGACCATCTTTATTTGGCTATGATTTCACAGAAAAAAAAACTTGAACAATTATTTGAGATAGTATAAAGATTTTATTCTGACATCTAAGATTGCTTAACTGAAAATCATCCAAATTAATTGTATTTCTAATAAATATTTGACTGCATTTTTAAATTGGACTAAAATACAATAGTGTAATATAGACATGTACCTTACATGCTACCATTTCAGTCTGGTCTTTGGTAGAGGCATGGTTAACATTGAATTGGACTCTAATGACTTTGAAGCTGTTAAGGTAGCTCAAAACTCCTGAAAGAGAGGTAGAGGGTACATCTTTATAGAACTAACACCATGCTATCAATATAAATTAAACATTGATCAGGAATAATATCTTTTAAAAAGAGTGGCAGCTTAATTTATAACTCATCAACCAGATATGAAAGCAAGGATTTTAAGAAGTCCATAAATATACTGGATTGAATATCGTTACAGATGTACTTGGGAAAATGTTTGCATAATATTCCTTGCCCAATGGAAGGAGCCATATAGTCAACACAAGACTTCATGTAGCAGAGTGTTATTTTTAATATGACTTCTGTAGCTTGAGACATGCTTTAATTCATTTGATTCCTACATTTTGGAAAGGAAGCAGTTACAATAGTGGTTAATTATGATCCAGGCATCAACTAGTCAGTGAGAAAATGAAAGAAATAAATCTCTATTGATACAATTTGCTCACAAAGCTTTCAAAAGTGGAAGTCCTAGAGTAAATGGAATCAGAGTTCAGCGTGAAGTAGATGCAGTAATTCTTTCAGCACACCTATCCACCAGGTTAATATACCTGTCATTTGTCACAAAGGGCTTTTGGGAAAGCAAATGCAGAATTTTCTCCTTTAGCTGAAAACCTGCTTGGCTAGAAGGAAAATTACTGGGGAGAGAATGAAATACTTAATTTCCATTTTTCCCTCAGAAATGCGCTCACCTTGTATTCTCGTATTAAAATAGAAAAAGTAGAATGCTGAGTGTTCAGGTGATCTGTCCTGTCCTTGGGGTTTGGAATCCTATTAGAGATGCCTTTGCAGTTTTGCATTAACTGCGACACTTTCAAAGCTCTCCAGAGATTGCCTCCTGATCACTGCTCTCCTCCATCCTCCTCCCCACAGTGCAACTCATAAGTGATTTTTCAAGGTCTATAAATTTCTCACTTTTTAAAGCATTGGTAAAGGTGTTTTGAGGAATTAGTAGGATATTACATTTTTGGGTGAAAATGACCTAGTGAACTAAAACAGTAAAACTGAAGACTACCTCAGTAACTTTGGCTTACTTTTCTGAAGTAAGAAATAAATCTCTGACTTAAGGAATTAACTTACAATATTATGATATTTCTCAATAACTTTTTATAATTTCTTGCCACTGTTGCCTCCACCACAGTCTAAATTCTGTCTGGTAGGAACAATGTATATCTAGTTCATCTTGCATCCATAGATACATGCAAGAGTAGTTGATGCTCAAATATTTTTTAAACAATTTAAATAATGAACTCAAGGATAGGACACATGGAGAAAATATTCTGAGAGTATATTGTCTTTTTTAATGTTTAAAATTCTTAGAATTTGATTAAAATTGGGAACATTGCTTACTTAAATTGAGAGTAATTTCTTTCTTTGAGTGAAACCTAATGTTTAATTATCTTTAGATAGACAGTGGTGCAGAAATTTCCTTATATTGCAATATAACCAAAGAAATGAACATGCCAAAATTTACTTCACCTCTATTTTAAGAAATATTGCACAGAATTCTGTAGTACCTTGGTGGCTTCAACCTTCTGTTTATGTACCTTTAGTCTTTGCCTTAGGAAATGAAGTTTTTGAAAATCTATACTTTATATAACTATTGACTGTTAAATATGGAATTACACAAAACAACAGCACAAACTAGCCATCTGGTTTCAACAATTGTGAAATTTCAACCTGATATAGGGGAAAGAAACTCCCAATCTACTACCTGTGTGGTATGAGTTCTTGTTTTCTAAAACTGAAGAATGAATTTTAGGAACAATGGAGGTTAAGAGCAGAATATATTCATTGAGAGAAAAAAGCTTCTGTCTGAGAGAGAGACAGAAGGGATCCCGAGTGGATTGCCAAAGACTCTAGAGACTTTTATAGAGCAAAACCACAAAGCGAAGTAGGTCTATGGTGGGGAAAACATGGTAACTCACAAAGTGGGCATGAGGTGGGAAAGAACAATGGCCGACCAATAAGATTAATTGCTCAGGTAAAGTTGATTAAATTGGGGACAAATTGAGAAGCCAGTCACATAGCAAGTGGGCATGCATGAAGAGCAGTGACTCTTCCTGTAGGGGGTGAGGTTTGTGACTCCTGGCTTCCTCAGGGTGATAGGGACCTATTTAGAATATCAATTCCTGATGTTTATCCTTAGGAAGTGCGTGGGTGCATATGATTTATCTTTTGTCTTGAGGTCTGGCCCGCAGCAGAGATGTCTGTGTTCCCAACAGTTGCAAAGTATCCAACCTTGTGCACTGGCTCCTTCCAGGGCCCAGCCCTGTCTGACTGCCTATAATACTGTCCAACTCAGTTGCTTGTAATAAGCCTATGTGAGATTAAGTCTATGTACTGAAATAATTAGTTTCATAACATGAAGTCACAGTTATACTATTTTATTTTATTAGCTTTATAGTTTTTTCTTTGTTAATTATAATATTAAGAGATTCACAAAAAGATATTAAAAAGATAATTTGGAACATGGGAACTAGCATTGCATGTTCAGTTTGATGTAATAATGTGCATTAGTTTTTCAAAAATTCATATACACTGTAGTGAGTGACTTGACCATAGCAATTATTCTGTTCTTTTTTCCATAAGAGAAAAAAAGGAAACAATCAAATATATAGTAGATAGCAAGGGTGTTTTATGTTTCTAGAACTCCATGTTTTCCATCAGCAGTAGCAGAAGAGGTGCTTTTGGCATCTCAGAAGTTTAAAGAAATTTGCTTCAGGTTAGACAATTGCTGGGGATGTGTGGAAAGAAGCTAATGAGAGTCAAGGTGCCTTCACAGTGAGTGCTGGGATTCCTGCCAGCTCCTGTGAAGCTCTGTAGCTTGGAGGAGTGGGTGCAGGCAGGAAGGAAGACACACGGATGTGCCCAGCCTGCTGATGTGTAAGGCAAGGTGCTGGTTTGAGGAGCACGAGCTAACCAGAGAAAGTCTGAGAGGTATTCGTAAACAGACTATTGAGAGACTTTCAGCCCCTCTACACACACTCTCTCCCTACCCATATAGATTTTCTCAACACTTTTCCAACAATTCGTTTCACAAACAGAAGTATATTTATTGCTTCTAGTCTCAAATTCCATCTCAGGCAACAAACACAACCACATGTAACTTTCTTGCACAAGCATCAATACAGCCATAGTCCCCAGAATGAAGAAGCAAACTAAGTTCATGAACCAAAGTACCACTTACTGGTGTAAGTCCCCAATTTACAAATGTGCTCCATTCCAGGAGAATGTTCACAAATCAGGTTTGTTTGACAAAGTGAGTTCACTGGCATAGAAGATGTCATATGTTTTACCATCTGGTCCTTGTTCTTCAGAATCGTGCCAGTGGTTGAAGGATTCATGTTATAAGAACCAGTGACATCTACCATCTTTTGACTCAATCCAATAACTTAAGTATTTTTACTTTTGTTCCATAGTAATTGTTTTGTGCTTCTTAGCAGTCTCCTCCTTATCACCACTGCTTTTTCTCTTAATTCTGGACATTTTGTATTCACTTGAGCACCATTCTACTGTACACTACAACACTATACAGTGAACACACAGCAACACAACAGTGGCAATATTCAGCGGGCATGAGAGATACTTCCATGATTCGTTTGCATCTGCAAATGTTCTTAATGTGAGATCTGTTCACATATGTGAAAATTTGCAACTGTAATGCTTGAAAATTAGGGACTAACTGTATCAAGTGGTAACTGCAACACACTTGAGCATATGCTCATATTGAAGGCTGTGGGACACCAAGGAATACAAGGTAGTGATTACTGACTCCTGTATTGAGAAGAGCAGATACAGTGGAAACCTCGTTTGAACAAAACTGGGTTTGTTCTTTCACATTAGACTTTGCTCTTTTTATTCTTTTTGTTTGTTTGTTTTTTTAGCTGCACAAACAAGGTTCAATAAAGCAAAATGTAGCTATCATGGAGGGGACACAGTCATACTCAGGATTCAGCAAAACATTCTCATAAAGTTCCAGCAGTGAGGTAACATTTATACTGTAAGCTTCATGAACATATCCCTAAGAAGACTGGCTACAGTTGGCAATAGGACATCTCACTGGATTTAGCTGTATCAGGGAAGTGGATTCACCCAGTGATGCTCACCTCTGTGGCCTGACTTCTAGCACAGCAGTAGGCACGTAGTAAACTGTCAATGTCAGCATTTGTTTGGTGCATTAATAAGGGAAGGTCTCTGTTGTAGTCAGGGGTTGCAAGGAGAAAAATTACCTACAGGACACAGAATTTATATTATTTTATGATGGTCACCCAGAATTAAATACAAGAAAGTACAGGAAATCTGTCCACACATTAAGGCCTAGAAAATCTAGTGAAGGGCCTGGAACCACAGTAATGTCCTGCATGAGTCCCACTGAAGACCTAGAGCCCATGATAATGCCTCCCATGAGTCCAGCTGGAGGTCTAGAGCCCACGATAATGACTCACGCAATTCTGTTTTATGGATTTGTTCTGGCAACACCCAAAGACCAGTGGTGGAAACTAAAATGTCTATGCCAGTGGGATGAAGGATCTGTGCCAGTAGATTGAGGATTCTTCAGTGGAGCCAAGAAGTGATGCTCAAAATAAGGATCAGGTCTCCCCTGAAAAGAACCACAGCCATCGTTAGCAACAATGAGGTCCCAAGCTCTTCCAACGATGAGATCAGTACAGTAAATATCAGGAAGTCAGCATGAAAAATTTCCTGGAGATAAGCAGCACAAATCTTCCCTGCCAGAGCCAGGAAGTGATTCTCAAAGTAAGGACCAGAGTTCCTCCAAAGTGAATTGCAGCCATTCTTGGTGACTGCAGGGAGCAGCATGATAGCTTCATGGCTGCTGCTCCATCTCTCCCTCCTGTGGGTGTCCAGTGCATCGGCCTACATTTCCCAGGATCCCCTCGCCCCACCCAGGAAATGACAGCAACCCATCCGTAACTTCCCGCCCCCGCTTCTTTATAAGCCAGGAATAGTGTTCAATAAACGAGGTTTGATTGGGAAACTTCAACTTGCCTCCGTCTCTCTCTCTTCACCCTGCCCCCGCCCCATTTTCCTTCCTCTAGGGGAAAACTCATGAATTGGTCTGCAGGCCGGAGCAAGTGGCGCCCAACATGGGGCCCCAATACGAGGAGGTCAAGGAGGGATCATTCACAGAGGAAAAGCCGTGGCCACGGTACCTGGGGGGACTCCGTCCCTGTGATCTGTACAGATGACTGCCTGACGTCTCGTCCGAATCACGGTAAGTGAAAGTAACCGGCATGGGTCAAGCGTTAAGTGAACACGAATTGTTCGTTGCCGGCCTTAGTAAGGCCCTCAAAGCGAGAGGGATAAAGGTTAAAACTAAAGATTTATTGCAGTATTTTCAATTTATACATAAGGTGTGCCCCTGGTTCCCTCCAGAGGGCTCCATTGATACTAAATGATGGGAAAGAGTAGGTGATGCTCTTAAAGATTATTATAAAACTTTTGGTCCTGAGAAGGTACCAGTAATTTCTTTTTCATATTGGACTCTAATTTCTGAATTACTGACTCAATGTCATACAGACCCCAAAATTGATGAGATGCTTACTCAAGGTGAGGCTGCACTATGCTCCTCCCACAATCCTTCCCCAAAGTCACCATCAGACACATCCAGTGTGCCCAGTCACCCTAGTTCTGTGATCCTTGATATCCCAGAGCCACTACAAGATGGTGATTTACCACCACCTTCTCTTTCTGGAGGACACGAGGACTCCAAAAATGGCGCTGCTCTGCCCGATATTCAAAATGGCGCTGCCCTGCCCGCTACTCAAAATGGCACCACCATGTGCCCTCCTCCATATCAGCCTATGCATCCTGACCTTTCCGATTCCCAGGAGGTTGATTGGTCACAATTAGCAGAAGAGGCTGCTCAATATCACAATCCACCTTTTGCGGCCCCCGTACTACCTAATAAACTCTCATCTGCCCCCCAAGAACCGCCTAATGCATCCTCTGCCTTTTCAAATTTAAAAGCCGAAATTCAAGACTTACAACTACAACTTAAACAAAAAAAGCTGTTGTTTTTGTCCAATCCTTAGACATAGACCCCCCCACACACTATTTACTTTGGAAATCTGAATTCAAGGACCAATGTGAGCTCATCTTACAACTCCAATCCTTAGACATAGACCCCCCCAAGCTCCACGCCTAAAATGGCGCCTACGCCCGGCCCACTACAGGGCGCCCCTGCCATGTTGTTTCCGGTAACGGAAACAACCCTGCCCCCACAAAATGGTGCCCCACATAATGGCGAAGCACAAGATGGTGCCGCGCCACCTGCCCCACAGGTTATCAGGGCCCATGCACCTTTCATAATAGCTGCTCTAAAAGAATTAAAAACAGCAGTTACCCAATATGGTCCCACAGCTACCTTCACCCTTGCTGTCCTAGATTCCATGACACAGGGTTGGATTATACCAAATGAGTGGAAAGATTTAGCTAAAGCCTCTCTATCTGGAGGCCACTATTTACTTTGGAAATCTGAATTCAAGGACCAATGTGAACTTATAGCA